>ML739106.1:0-91638 GCA_009193565.1 Aspergillus coremiiformis | reverse complement strand
TTTCCTTGGGATTACACTCTCTATTTCAATCCCCCTCTCCCTCCCCCCCCCAAATATCTTGCGATCCATCCGTCATTCTCATCTCTGCTCTGGGGGTAATTCTTGTTGATTGTTCTTTTCGTGGTAAGCTCTCTCTATTCCTATCCTTCTCCCCCTTCATTTGTTCGGTTCTCCACAGTTCCTGCCAAGATGAATACAGATGGTTGGGATCCACAGTCCAACCTATCTGGCATCCACTGCTAAGGGGAGAAAAGAAATTTGGAAGGAAAAACATCAATTAATCAGTACGGTCATGGTGATGACGGGTTTCCCTAAACCAATTGTATCTCGGCACTGACCCCTATATGAAGTGCCTCACCACTCAGTTGCATCTAATCCCTTAGATCGCGGTGTCGCCTCAATCTCAAACCTGGTCTTTACTGGAAATTACAGCTACTAACAGAGTGGATTTTCTGATGGACTTTTAGTGGCCCTCTCCCCCTTTAGGGATTCCAATTCAATTTCTTCGTTCTCCAGCTTGTTCGCAATCCACCCACTTTGGGAAACTCCCACATTCCTCCTTTTTTTTTCGCAACGGCAGGAGAGCTGCATGTAGCGGTCCGTCCATTGATCAGCTGAGAATTTCGATCCCCTTTCGTCCCCGCTTCATCGGTACTTCCATTCCTCTGACGGCAGTTGTGACGACCGCTGCGGGGTGCGCTTTCAACGGCCGCCACGATAACAGACATGCCCTGGCGGCCTCTATCTCGAATCGCTTTTGCCGTTGCCATATACCCGTTTCAACCCTCAACCCCGGCCGATTTACCCCTGGAGCTCGGTGATGAGTTATACATAATAGAACAAGGGGGAGCCAATGGAGAGTGGTGTCGCGGTTATCTCGTGGCTCCGCCATCGTTGTTGGCAGGCTTAACGAGCACAAAAGGACAGACTCTCGAAGCGAGGGTCTTTTCAGGCATTTTCCCCCGCAACTGTGTTGAGATTCGCGAGGTTCTTGGCGATGCGGACGCGCAGCGAACTCTGACAAATGGAGATAGGCTGAGCGTCGTGCACGGGGATGGCCTGGAGGGCGATCTGAGGAAGAGTGTGTTCTCTTTGCATGGTGACGAGCTCATGGCAGGAGAAGTATCGGACGTTGTGATTGCGAAAAAAGGGAAACCGTCTCAGATTTTCATTCACAAGCTGGAAGATGATCGACATCGCTCACGCTCACCGCACAATAAAATCTCGAGGTCTCCGTCCCGGTCTCATACGCCCGCTACTGTGACGCCTAGAGATCCCCACGGGCCCAAGCCGGCAGCTCCTGTACCCATGCTCAAGATCGGGGACGAAACGCCAACTTCACTGTCGGAACCACTTGTGGACGAGATTGCCTCATGCTTGCGCGAATGGCATTCAACGAACCTTCACCAACTCTTGCTTAACCGGCAGTATGACATCATTGAAGAAATGTCTAGTATTGTCCAAGAGCTCGATCTTGCCAGGAAACAGCTTCTTTATAATGTACTTACCGCGCAAGAGAAGGAGGGGCTACGACAGGACGTGGTTTGGAAATTAGTTCGGGCGAACAAAATGTTAAGCGGAGACGTCATTGTCAGGGATCCTGAACAATGGGGCCGTTTATTGACCGGCGAGGATTCGGCCATCCAGTTGACAAAACTTCAGTCCGAGATGAGCATGCTCGAGAGCAGTCCTACAAATCCATCCGATGCCGCAACGATACACCATCTTCTCTTAGAAGTCAATGCTGTTTCTGGAAATTCTCCTGGTCCTGTAACGCTTGCTGTGTATTTGTGCTCTCAGTCGGAGACCGGTGCCCTCAACCCTCTGTCAGAAACCTACGTATTAGACATCCCATCCCCAGAGAAATTCGCCAGTATGGGACAGAGCAGCAAGCTCAAGACTCTTTTCACCGAATTGTGTGCAACAGATATTGGCGATGGCTCTGCGAACGGCCCCAAACTATACTTGGTTGTTGCAGTTCGAGCATCAGAGACCACCTCCACAAGCGGTGCACCACCACCGCCACCAAGACCAACAGTTTCTAGAGAAAGCTCCTCCGCTTCCAAAACATCCACGGGTGGCAATCAATCCAGCAAAAGCGGCTTAAAGACTCGTCGCAGCATGATGTGGACGTCGAAACCACGCGGCATTCCAGGCGCCGAACAAGGTAAAGAGAACCCTAAAGGCTCACCGCAATCTACGGAGAGCTTGTCCAGCAACAGCAAAGAACGAGTCAATGGCCAGCCAACGAAGGAAATTACTCATATCCGTACCATAGGTATGGGTGTCTTAGAGGTCTCGCAGATGATTCGCCAAGACAAGGATGCCGAACAAGTAATAAATATCTGGTCTTCTTCGGAGGAAAATGAAAATGGAGATGAGCATGCCGATGGCTTCGATGAAATAATTCGCGCATTACTTCCCAGTTTCAGCGGGAAGTATGTGAGATCCCCACGGGCCGCCCGGCTCCATCTACATCTATACCCCTTTGCGGGCACTGACTCGGATGCTTTGGTTCGAAAGAATCCTACCATCATGCATAACGTCGTCCAAACGAGAAGAATTGGGTTCTCCCAGGCTCCGACTAAACCTAGATCTGATATCTACGTGACTATTTCTCATGCTACGTTTCCTCCTGAGGCGCTTCTTTCGCATCCTCAAGCTGGCCAGGTTCCGGTGCCGGCAAATTCAGGGCTCCATAACCTGCAGTTGACCCTCGAAGTACGCGCCTCGTCAGGAGCGCGCATAGAACGATGTATTCTCCCCTCGTCCAATAATACTGCTCACACAGCTTGGCGAACGACGGTGGCCGCACGAGGTGTCCCTTGGAACCAGACCATTCGTCTCAACATCCCTACAGAGCAGATCCCAGGGTCCCATCTGATCATGAGTGTTGCAAATGCACCCGAGTTTCCATTCGCTCTTGCTTGGATGCCACTGTGGGACAACCAGGCTTTCATTCGAGACGGTCCCCACTCTTTATTGCTACATGCTTACGACAAGTCAACTTCCAATATTGAAAATGGGAAGGGGGCGTATCTTTCGCTCTCTTGGAGCGCACTAGGCAAAAATGAGTCTGCAAAGGATGAGGCAATTACTGGGCCTTTGGCTACCTTGCGCTTAGAGACCTACTTGTGCAGCACGGAATACTCTCAAGACCAGGTGATACTCAGCCTGTTAACTTGGCGCGAACGTCCAGTGAATGAAGTTTTGGATACATTAAAGAGGATCCTTTTTGTACCGGAAATTGAGATTGTCAAGCAACTTAGCGGTGTCTTCGACGCGCTATTTGGAATTTTGGTAGAAAACGCTGGAAATGAGGAATATGAGGACTTGATCTTCAATAACTTAGTCACAGTTCTCGGTATCGTCCATGACCGACGATTCAACCTTGGCCCATTGGTCGACCATTACACCGAGAACCAGTTCAACTTCCCGTTTGCCACTCCATGCCTCATTCGAAGCTATCAGCGTCTGTTGCAGGGTGGTTTGGATGGTCAGCAGTCTCGCAGTCTTCGTGCAACTTTCAAGGTGGGGCGGCACGTCCTCAAGTTCATAATCAATGCTAGACAGCAGCAGAAGGTCAAAGAGGAGGGCATTGGTATCACTCGTGTTCAGTCGACCTTCAACCGGGACCTGCATATGATGTTCAAGTCGCTTGAGGCTCTTATGAAGAACCCTTCGCCCGCCATGGTCGGAAGCAAAACACTTGTTGTCCAGCATTTCCACACATGGCTGCCAGAATTAACGAAAGTGCTTCCGAGGGACGAAATAATCATGATAGCCCTCAGCTTCATGGACTCGTGCAAGGACGTTAAAGGCATGCTAATCCTCTACAAATTAGTGCTAATACAACATTATACACGCCTGGAGATATTCAGTTCTGGACCGGAAAGGAAAAGCTTGGTCTCCAGTTGTATTGGCTGGCTGGCACCATACTGGGGGGCAATAGGGCCTGTGTCTGACTTGTACCGTGACCAAGTTCGGTTGAACTGTGCAATAGTCGCAGAGCTCGTAAGGGAGCCAGACCCGTACGTGTACGACTTCATGCCCAAAATCATCTCTTCATATTACTCCATCATACCAGACGGTGTTGAGGATACCAGTTATCTGTCTCTGCTCTTCAGCAAATCCTTCCCATTCCAGTTGAAACCGTCCAGGCAAACTCAAAAGTTTGATGAGGCTTTAGTAGAGCTGTCGGCGATAATAGCTGCTACAGCGACAATATCCAAACCTAAGCGACCACGACTGAAGGGTATGGAGCTCGCAACCTTCCTCTCCCAGGCTTTTGAAGTCCATACTTCTATCTTGAATTGCGAGGCCTACCCTGAAAGCTGGCTCAGTGTTCATGTATACAACCACCGGGCGACGGTGAAAAGTCTTGAGTATCTCGCTTCAATCTTGACCGCCAAATTCCTACCGGCACCAGACGATGCAGAGAGTTTCGATACAAGGCTATGGGAAAGCTTTTTCATGACCTTATTGAAGGTCGTATCGAGCAATGTTCTGGCCCTCGAGACCTTCCCGGAGCAGAAACGCCGCGCCATCTGGAAAATCGCTGGCGACGTCCGTGAACAAGGCGCCGAGTTGTTGCATTCCAGTTGGGAAGCCATAGGCTGGGATACCACAGACGAGGAGAGAGAACAGTATGGGTTGAAAAAGCTCGGTGGATATCAAGTTCAATATGTCCCTGGTCTCGTGGCCCCTATCATTGAGCTATGCCTCAGCGTTCACGAAGGTTTGCGGCACGTTGCGGTTGAGATCTTGTGGACAATGATTCTCAGCGAATGGAGCCTCAACCAAGATCTATCCATTGTCGAGACGGAGATCATTTCTAGCCTGGACAATCTCTTCAAAACAAAGAATATGAACGAAGGCGTTGTCCAAAAGCTCTTCATTGCTGAATTGACTGAGTATTTCGAGAGTTGTTCCTCATTCGACGCAACCCTCTCGAATGCAGTCAAAGCACTTATAGCAACCGTAGATGAGCTTCTTGATCTATTCATGGCCTCGCAGAGTGGGTCTATGGCTGAGAGCCTGCATTCTCTCAGGCTGATGGAGTATATGAAAGATATGGGCCGTGAGGATATCTTCATTCGTTATGTTCACGAGCTGGCTCAGCTTCAAGCCGCAGCAGGTAACTTTACTGAAGCCGGCCTTGTACTCCAGTTCCATGCCGACCTTTATGAATGGGATCCGAGGCGATCCCTTCCCGAGATTCTTAACCCTCCGTTCCCAGAACAGACATCATTCGAGAGGAAGGAGTCCTTATACTTTTCAATCATCCAACACTTTGAAGATGCCAAATCTTGGACGCATGCGCTAGTCTGCTACAAGGAGCTAGCCCGGCAATATGAAGACACGATAATGGATTTTGTCAAGCTTTCGCGTGCCCAAAGCTCCATGGCCAAAATCTACGAAATTATTGCAAAAGACGAAAAACAATTCCCACGATACTTCCGCGTTCTGTACAAGGGACTTGGATTCCCATCAACACTACGGGATAAAGAGTTCATTTTTGAATGCGCTCCAACGGAGCGTATGGCGTCCTTCGTCGACCGTATGCAGAGAGAGCATCCAGCTGCGCAGATTGTGTCGCCGGGGGAAATCCAAGGCTACGAGGGCCAGTTCCTACAAATTAGTCCAGTCAGTGTTCACCGTGATATGGCCCATCCTGTTTATCAACGATCCAAAGTCCCGTCATCTGTAAGGGACCACCTTTTAGTTTCCGAACCTTACCGCTTCGGTTCGACATTGAAACGACATACCCGTGGGTTGGATGTTCGAGAGCAATGGGTAGAGAAGGCGATATATACCACTGCTGAACCATTCCCTAATATTCTCCGGAGAAGCGAGGTGGTTACAGTCGAAGAGCTAGCGCTGACCCCCATGCAAACTGCTCTTGAACGGACTTGGCGGAAGACTCAAGAACTAACATTGCTGCAAAGGCGAGCAGTATCTGGTGAAGATTTGAGCTTGTCGAATTTGACGGAGGCATTAGAACACTTGTTAGAGCTCAACACATCTTCGGCAGGCTGTGTAGCCCTCTACCGGCAGTTCTTGTCAGGCTCAGAAAGTGATGGCGAGAATGAGGACACACCAACACCAGTCGATCCTTTAAATCGAACCCTGGCTGTCGCTCTGATTGATCACGCCTTGGCAATCAAACAAGCTCTCGCTCTCTTTTATCGTCCAGCTCATAAAGCTACTCAAGCCGAACTGATGCGCCGCTTAGAGGATTCATTTGCCCCGGAACTCGCCTCTCTCAATCCTGGCGTGCAGGAGGCATCTCTTTCCGCTCCGCGTCAGTCCCCTCGTTCGTCACAGGATCGTAAACAGCAGTCACTTCCGCGCTCCGATAGTCCGGAGCAGGAGTTGATTCGTTCTTCTCGGCAAAGTCACACTCGCAAACATTCCCAAAGGCCATCGGTCAGCCACCGAATTAGTATAATGAACCCCTTCAAACGCACTAACCATACAACGAACAACTCCATAACCATTGGCAATGGAGAAATGAAGTCGCATCTTGATGGGAAGGATAATGGGGCAATTGAAAATGGTCGAGTCGAGGATGCAGACCATGAAGATGCAGCAACGATTCACAGCCGAACTACCAGCCATTCACAGGATACTCAGCATAAGCGAAGGAGCTTCTTTGGAGAGAAATTTCACAAACACACTCCATCATTATCAATCACAGGAGGCACTGGACCTGAAGACACTCAAGCACAGATAAGCCAACGATCAAGAAGTGCATCCCGGGATGCAGCCGCAAAACCACAGAAGTCGCATGAGAACCTCAGTCGGACAAGTTCCCAAAACAAAGGGCTTCATGGGATCGATCGGCCCTCAGTTGTCAGCCCCAAACTTGGATGGTCCACAGTTCCGTCTATCAACGACTATCCTCGGCCAGTGACGCAGGGCAGTAGGACCTCGAACAGAAGCCATGAGCTGAGTAGCTCGACAGTCTCCCAGCAGAACCATAGCCACACTGGCGGTGTTCGTGATTCTGTCAAGAAAAGATTTAGCATGCTCAAGGGTGTTGGACGAAAGAGCAGCCGCCTCGATTTTAAGACTGATACCCGTGGCATGACAGTCCGTGAAGAGTAGCATCATTTCTGTCTGCTTGGTTCTTCTTTCCTTTTCCCTTGACTCCTTCAATGCCTGGACATCATCTCTCATTGTTCCTCATATTTGTCTCGTTCTAGCTGTTGATTGAAGCATTTTCTTTGCATTGCAGCGCAATTGTACTTTGCTATGCCTCTCCCAGGACTTTTCGCTTCCCTTGTCCTTTTTCTTTTCTTTTCTTTTCTCTTCTTTTCTTGTCTTTTTCTTTTCTTTTATGTTCTTTTTTTTATCTTTTTTTATCTTATCATTTTTATTTTGCAGTATGTACCACGTATTAGGGATAATGCTTGCGGCTCTTGTTTCTTTAGTTCTTTGCTCACTGTCATCTTTTTTTACCTTTCGTCTTATTATGCTTTTCTTCATTTCTCCTCTTCATATCTCACATTCAGGACATGATATATAAGACTTTCCTACCAGATACCTATCCCTACTCTCTGCTCTCTTCTTGTCTGTTGCTGAGCGCGACGTCTCTTTTGTTTGCTTTTCTTCGTCTGGGCCACTTTGTAAATCCAAGCTTACTTCTACCTTTCCATATGGCCACTTCCTTTTCCGTTAGCTCTTTTGGCCCTTGTTATGCGTGGAACTCCTTATAGCGATAGGTGCAGGATGGCCCGTGGAGGTCACTGGAGTTGGGTTTTATCGCGGGGGTTGATCCATCGAAATTATATTTACTACATGATTGAAGTACGCTACTTTGTTCAACCGTCGTCGCTCTTGTATCCATGATCTACAGAGTATACTAGTACTCCGTAGAGTCCGACCTTGATATATCATTGACTACTACTACTAAGTACTATACACACCAGGTTACCCGTAAATCGAGGACGCCATGTACACCAAAGGGGTATGAACAAATCACAATAAACCAAGAGAGAGTCATCACTCGGTAGGAAGTTCCAAGTCCACCAGCCACGGTGCGTTCAAAGCTTGATACTGAACTGTCACGACGCTCGCATTGACGAAGAGCGTCTCATCGCCGACCCTCAGCGGACTCTTCGACTCCCCACTAAGATCAGTATACGCACACCGATCCTCCAGCGTCGTCTCCTTATCACACTGGATGACCGACTGCCTGCGCGTACTCCACTCCAGCCGCATCGCCCCATACCCCTCATGAATATGACCAAAAGCATGCAACCGCGGCCTCGCCCTCTCCACCGCACGAAACAAATGCTCACATCCCACACAAGCACGCGACCCCACCACCCGATCCAACACTCCATACGGCGGCCCATGCGTCAACATAATATCAACCCCCGGATACCCCGGCACAGGATTCGGCGGCACAAACACCCCCTCCGCCGGCAAATTAAACCGATCAACCCTCCGATCATACGCAAACGCCCACTGACAGAACTCCGGCGTATACGGCGACGCATACACCGTAACCCGCGCCCCATTCCCCAACCGAAACGTCCGCACCCCCTCCTCCATATACCGGATCCCGGCTTTCACGGCCTCCGCGCTCGTCCAGAGCTCCTTGATCGCCCGGACTGACTCTACCCGACCCTCCGATGACCCCGTGACCTTCTCTTGTCCTGTCGTTGCCGACGGCGCCGTGTGGTCGGTCCGGTACCGGTGTCGGAGGTGTCCGATGCGTGTGTAGTACTCCTCGTCCAGCGTGATGTCGTGGTTCCCGGCTACGACGATCTTGAGTTCTGCTGGGGCTTGTGTCAGCATGGCGTGGATTGCTTCGTGTTCGGATCGGAGCCCTACTTTGGTTATGTCGCCGGCGTGGAGGAGGATGTGGGCTTTGGGGAGCGGGTGCCGGTAGGGGGTGTTGGTGTTTGGGGCTGGGCTGGGGGTTAGGGTGTGGGTGTCGGAGATTATGCAGATGCGGGTTTTGGTGGTTGACATTTTTTTTTTTTTTTTGGTTGGATGGGTTGTTGGGTTTGCTTGAAGGGGAGTTTGTTGTTGTGTTGGGTGGAGTTGAAGAGATGGAGGGGCTGATATGGTGTGATTTTATATCAACTTGAATATGTATGTACTTTACCGTTATCTATTATGGAGAAGTACTCCGTATTCAACTCTTAAAGGGAGGGGGGGATTTAAACAGAATGAATAAAAGAAAAAAAAAAAGAAAAAAAAAAAAAAAAAAAGAACAATTATTCAAATTCGAAAGAACATAACGAGGATCATTCCATTGTTGACAGCTCAGAGCTCTACACACAATGCACCCGTAGTGCCCCAGAGATCATAAATGTATTCTGGAAAAAATTGCTGAAACTCCGATACCACCCTTTTACAACATGATTTTCCTTTTTTACTTCCTGATAGCACGCTGGTAGAAAGCAAGCTCATCACCCTCCAGGATGTAACCGTCAACACGACCGCTCTGGCCGGGGCGGGAAGCAATGACGGCGTAGAGACGACCGGCCTCGAACTGTCTCTCGACAGCGGACTCAACCTTGCCATGGTCGGCGAAACGCTCAGCCTGCTTCTTCACAACGCTGTTGCTCTTCTTCTCCTCGGTGGTCTCGGTCTTCTGCTGGCGTCTACGGCCGAGGGGCTGGCCGTAGTGGGCCTCGTACCATTGACGGAAAGGAGCAGCATCAATCTGGACGACGGCCGACTTGGTCAGGGTGTTGGTACGGACGAGTTCGTTGTTGGAAGGGTGGTAGGCCACAACGATGACACGGGTCTTGCGGGAGATACCCTCGGAACCCCAGGAGAAGTTACCCGAGTCGAGACGAAGGGCACGGAACTTGCGGTTACCACCACGGGTGCGGACCAGGTGGATTCTCTTAGCACCGATACGGGTGTTGGAAGGCTGGCGACCCTTCTCGAACGCCCTGTTGGAAATTTGTAAGAATTTGTCTTTTATTATTTGTTTTGTTTTCTTTCCCATTTCTGCGAAGAACGAAATTTCTCGGAGGTTAATGTCATTCATACCTCTTCTTGCGGTAGAAGGCCCTCTTCGCACCGGTGGCCGAGCGCTTGTGGCGGGAGTCGCGAGAAATACCCATGTTTGCTGTTGATGGAGGGGACTGTGGACAACGACAGAGAGACAATTAGTTATCAAGAACCCGTAGACAGTAGTTCCGTTGTGCTTTGATTTCCCCTTCAAGTTTCCCGTTGAAGCGTGAGATGGTGAGCGGTTAATCGAATGCAGTGGTCATAGTCGCAACCCAAGCAGATATTTCTGTATCGGAGAGATGATGTTTGAAAATTGTGTCCGGTTTTTTTTTTTTTTTTTTCTTTTTTTTGTTTCCTCTTCGTTTGTTTTTTTTTGTGGTGCTTTTTTTTTTGTATTTTTTTCCCTTTTTTTTTTTTTTTTTTGCTCTTTTCACCCTCGACAATGATTTCCTTCCACTTCCCGCTTCTGTCTTTTATATTGCTCTTTAAACTAATCCGATCGACTTCAATCGCTAGGCGGCCCACGGCACGATAACCGACGCTCGACACTCGACGCAACGGTGAAAACAACAAGAGGAGACCGAAAACACTTGGAATGACGATCATGAACTCACCTCTAATCCTGCAGCCCTTCACCAGGAACGCAGCGGGCAAGGGTCGTTGGGTGGTCGGGGAGTTGAATGCTGTCGTCGGACTATCGTTGAATTTCGCAGTGTGTTTTCGCTTGAGAAGTTGCCCTAGTCCACAGTGCGCACTAGGCCCGATAGGGACTAGCACCCACTGCCCCGTGACCTTTCGTCTAGACTGTTTTTGAACAAATCAAATCTTAATTATCCTGTAAATTATAAGAATCATCGCCAAATCTCTAGATTTTCCAATGTCCATATCGTACATCCGACGACTGAGGTCACAATTAGCATGTAATTACTCCCCTGCAAAGAAAAAGCGAGCCATGAAACGAGGAGACCAACAAAAAACCAATCCCCCCCCCCTTTCCCAATCCTAAATCACTTTGCCACTCTTGGAGGTTCATACTTGATCAACTACTTGCGATGCTCCCTCTTCACTTCCTCTTCTGTCACCATCCGGTCAAACCTCTTGAACGCAACGGCTCCCTCAATCAAAATGGTCGCTATCCATGCGAACCATACCGCAGACAATAATGGCACCTCATGACGTTTCAAGCGCTTCACCGCCAACAAACCTGCTTCTATGGCGTGTATTCCCAGCAGAAGGGTAAGCGGAATGGGCTGGACAGTGTAGCAGAACCCAGCGAATGCCGGGAACCGGTCCAGTCCCGTCGTTTCGTAGAGCCACGACCCGGGCAAGAAATTGCTGCGCCGAGAGAACACAATCAACGTAGCTACGACCGCGGCAAAGTTGGCCGCTTCGAGGCCTCGTGGAGCTCGAAATTCCTTAATAACAATATCCGAGAGCCCTAGCCGTTGGAGACATTCCTGGTGCATTGCCACCACGCGCGGTCGAGTATCGGCGAATGTCTTCATAGGTGGATCGAGGGGAACGCTGTAGCGTGTGCCCTTGGCGCTGATGAGCAGATCAGACAGACTGATGTCTTCCAACCGGGCGGATTTGGCGTCCCTTGCGGCGACGTTGCAATAATGGCGGAGGTACATCGCCAGTGATTTCTGATGGTCCGCGTTCATGTGGTTGATGATAAAATTTTTGCTGGAGGCAGATTTCCTATCGTCGTTGAGCGCTGCCATTATTGCTGTTGGAATGAAGCTTGAATTATTGTCAATTTTGGTAGGAGGACTTGAGGTCAAATTGACGATTGTCTGACTCCGGAGTGAAAAGGCTCATGCCAAGCTTCTACCTCGGTGTAGTACTTCACTAACGGTCGGCAGTCTGCTCTTCAACTTCAGGGTCAACTTCAAGTTCGGTTTCATTGCAATTGATCTAGTCTGCGGAGTACAGCGAGGATTCTGGTAGACCGATGTAAACACACGTGACATCCCATGGTCTTGAGATTCCTCATCTCACGGAGGACTTGAATCTTCCATCAATCCTGAACTATGGAGTACTAACACCATAATTGACATTACAACACGCAGCTGACCTCTTAAATCATCCGCTTTATTGAGGACTAAATCACAAATATTCCACACGCTTGAAGCTCACGATGCAAACAGCTAAAGTCAGGTTGTTTGAAACCGATGGAGACATTAAAATGACCAGCAGACAGAAGTGATCAAATCCGAACGATGAAGAACAATATGCGATCCACGCGACTAAATCAAACTAACAGGTGTAGTATCGTACTAATGCAGCAAAAGACATTAAACTAAGGGTGGAACTCTATCCAACAAAGTACTAGGAGACACGCAGAAACAATCGCTGCTCCATCAGGAGACGTCTTCATCGTTTCGACGCACGAAACGATCGAAGGTCGAGAGAAGAGGTGAAGACAAGATTTTCCCAATCATGCACTGCAGTCGTTAGGTCCTATTCTCTGTTGAGTCGGGTAAAATTGACCGATATGGTGCTTGGATCTGTTCGGACGAACCAGCCCAAGGAAATACTTACAGCAAAGACAATGTAAGATCTCCGTGGATGTGGGCTTTGAGTTCCACCTCGATATCAAGATTCAGTTCCAGTTTCAGCTTGAGGCCGTCCTGTTCCTCTTCACTTTTCCCTTGTCCTGCAGCATCCGTCATAGCTCCATTTGAGATAGTGTTCTGTGTTAGAGACTGGGTGCCCCGCTGATATGGCTGCACGGCGTTGCCCTGATGCGCATCGTCGAAGTCGTCATACTCTTCTGAATCGTATTCGTCGGAAAGATAGTCGCTTTCATCGTCAAAGTCATCGTCTTGACGTCTACGTTGCTGTTGTTTGCGTCGTCGAGACTGCTGTTGATTCGGCCGTTGGGGTTTCTGATCCTGCTCGTCTTCGGAAAGTGAATAGTCATCTGTGTTGTAATCGGCATCTGAGTATTCGTCCGGTTGAATGACAGGGTGTTGTTGTTCTTCTTTCTTCTCTGCCGTCGCCATTCTGAGAGGAAATAATGAGAATGAGGGTTTGGGAGCAAGACACGATAACGGACAATGCGCTTGAACCACGACACTGGGGCAAAATGGAAGGGGTAAGATTACAATTCAAAGCACTACCGGAAGATAAATACAACTAAACGTGTCGAGGAGAAAGTTCGCTAAGCGACTGGGGAGAAGAGTACTCATTGCCGAGTGTCGTTCTTCGCCCGTCAAGGGAAGCCACGTACGAATTCCCACCCCCTCGCCATTTCCATGACGTTGTTGGTGTAGCTCTGGCTGCAAGATCTTGGCCAGTGCGACTAATCATCTTGCGTCTGGACTCTGAATATCTCGTTGAGAGGCGGGTCTCCCCCTGTCGCCGTTCCAAGGATATGCTATTCCATAATTATACTCGACCATTAATTTCATGGCATCGGTTCGGATACGAACCGCAAAACAAAACCTCATTTGTTTAACGGCAACGTATATCCATCTCGCAAGATTCACATTCGCTACTATTCCGTCTCGCCCTCATCTCTATTTCTGACGATCTGACGTGCGTGGCGTCTTTCGGCTAGTGGGCCCTCTAAACAAGTACCGGAAAGTGTTTTATGGAGACGCGAATTCCCCGTTCCCATTTCATTGGTTTATCTGGCAACTAAAATTGCGATAGTCCAACGATCTTTCAGTGTAACTTCAAAGATTAACATCTCTTGCAGGAGCCGACGTCATTCTGGACGGGCTTTCAAATATCCAAGGCTTCAATCATCTCTGATTCTCACCCTCGTCGCACTGGTCGCACGGATGACGCCTTTCACTTCCCCTTCGTCCAATCCTAGCGATTGGAAATGACCATAGCTGACGTCGATGGTAGTCCCCAACCCTGCAGGACAAATCGCATCATATAAATGATAGACCATTCATCGTAGCCGCTATATTACTGGTACCTAGACCGCTAGCTCAAAATATAATCCCCTGCCTTCCTTCTCATCATGTCAGACAAAGAGAATAACATCCCAGAGTCCCCTCAACCCAAAGAGGAAAAGGACGTTGAGCCAAAGGAAGAGTCTACCTCAGACGCTGAGCATAAACAAGACCCCGACCCCGACCCCGAACCAAAGCAAGAGTCTCAGTCAAAAGCTGAGCCCGAGCCCGAGCCCCAACCTCGGCCTCAAAAAGAAGAACCTCAACGGCGCCCAAGAAGACCCCGTCCACAGAAGTATCAACGGGACTCCGACACGGAGACCATCGATCGCGCCGACATGGATACTACCGCCGTCGAGAAGCCTCGTCGTCAGCGTCGTTCACGGCGTCAGCAACAAGATGCGGGTCCCCTCGGCGGCCTAGGTGGTATAGACCAAGCCGGCAATCTCGTGCAAAACACTGCCGGAAACGCCGTCAACGGAGTGACCAACACCGCCGGCAAAGCTGTAGGAGGCATCCTCGGCGGCAATAAAGGGGAAAGCCAGGACGACGGTGGTAGCAAGGACGAACAGTTGCGGCTGCGACTGGACATCAATCTGGATATCGAAGTGCAACTCAAGGCTAAGATCCACGGTGATCTGACCCTTGGCTTACTGTTAGTTCAATCCCCTCTCTGTCTTGCCCAGTCCTATCAAGCTAACTGGTCCATCGCAGTAACTAAATCGAATGTAATTGTGGGTTGCAATGCCTTATAGAAAAAGCATTTATCTCACTTTGTTGGCCCTCTTATGAACTATGTCGATACCATGTCGCTTTCCACCTTCATCTGCGTACTGTGTTACCTCTCTCTGGTTGATAATAGCAAGTGTGTGCTTTGGCGATATCTACAAGGTGCAGGTTAGATGTTCCTCTCCTTACTTTTTCTTTATTTCTTTCTTTTCTTTTACTGCTTCAGCTACTACATACTTATTAGCGTTGATTAATTGATGGCATGAGCAAACTCTTTTCTTCAATTGCTGGTGTAATGCTTGTATACATGGTTAATTGTTGAGTGAATGGAATGGATTCAATGATTTCACGTCCGGGGGCCTCTCTTGAATAAGTACCCAATATCTTCAATCATAAAATTTAAACAAAAAAAGAAATCAAGAACAACAGCAAAGAATAATAACAAATTCAAGGGAAAGTAAGTGCAGGATATATATCCACTTGAAATAAATATGGTGCCCCTTCTATTTTGTATTCCATCTATCCACCCTGGGACAGTGAACCCGAAACTATACCCTAGGCCGTGAAATAAATATATCAAAACAATTCCCATAAATGCGAGTAACATATATATTGTATGTTGATCACCAATGGACAAATGAAACTGAGATTCAGTTTTGCCTCTAGCTGTACAAGCTGCGGAAGCAATTTTGTGAACTGTAATTCACATCATAGCCCAGCGATGTACATAAGACCGTAGCCGATTGTAACGATGACGGCCCATGCCATCAAGCTGGCAGGGATACCCCTGGTGAAAAAGTGGCGAACTTGGAGATATCGTTGGCCGGTTTGAGGGACCTCAGTCATGATAGCGGCTGGAATGGAATTAGCAAGTTTTCGTAATCGGAAACCTCGATCTTAAAAGATAGGAGGGGGAGGGGCAGGGGGGGGGGAGCATACTCATGTTAGGGAAGCCACTTGTGGGCAAGGCCATGGCGACGGAGCACATCAATGCACTGGCCATCACTAACAAGTTGGGGTGTGGGTCTTCCATGCCGACTCCGATCTGGCGGACGAGAGGTAGAATGATAAGCGCTGCAACAGTGTGGGAGATGAATGTGGCCATGATCAAGATTAAGACGGAAAACACAAGCAGTACACCGTAAAGACTGAGGTGCTCCACACGGGCAGTAATGCTGTTGGCGATGGTGTGTAATAAACCTGAAGATGTAACGGCTTTGCCAAGACAAAGGCCACCGGCCGCCAGGATAATAATGGTCCAGAGGAAGTTGTTGAAATCCTCCTTATTGAGGATGCCGGTTCCGAAGAAAAGGACCATCGGGATGATGGCAATTACACCCATATCACCGAAGATATGCTCGAGCTGATGGCTGCCGCACCACAAAGCAATCGTGGACAGAGTGACAATGCTGATAAACCATTGGACTCCGGAGAACTTGTCTTTGACGGGCCGAATGGGGATGATTGTGGTGCCACGGCCGGGATGGAATGTGAACACCAGAAGACCCCATATCAGGAAAATACAGATGATACAAACGGGAAGGGAGACGAAGAACCACGTACCCCAGCTGATACTTGGGTACATATTTTGAAGTGCAATAATGTTTTGCGGTGACGCGATGGGCGACGCAGCACCCCCAACGTTCGCAGCCAGGGCAATTCCCAACACAAGAGCTTTGGCAAAGCTTGAATCCGGAGGAAGGTTTCGAAGCAAAGGCTAGAAGTATGGAATTAGCCACGATGAAGGGGAAAGGTTTGGGGCCCAGGATTACCTGAATGATCGAATAGCAAAGAACGGGCGAAGCTACATTGCTAATCCACATACTCAGAAACATACTCACGAACATGTTCGTGAGAAGAACCACACGGGGGCTGGATCCAGCTTTACTTAGAACGAGCATTGCCATCCGACGAGCAATATCGTATTTGGACAATGCTGCGGCAATAGTAAACCCGCCAAGCAAGAGCATTATCACCGGAGTCCACATAGCGCCGAATGCAGCCCCAGTGGCTTCTTTAGGTCCCAGGCGTTTGTGAGGCTTGTCTTCCGATTTCATGATGCGGAGGATAACAACTAGGAAAGGGATAAGAAGTGACGTTACAAAGAGAGGAATAACCTGTGGTTGTGGATCCCGTTAGTTAAGACAATATGGGGTTGCAGGGCACCTTTCTTACTTCTGTGGCCCATAACAAGCTGACGAAGATGAGCATAGCCAAACAGTTTTGTTGTTCCGGCTTCTCCATGATCGGAACTACAAGTAAGGCCACAAAAACAGCCACGACGAGAACCAGGGTTCCAAAACTCAAGCTACACAACCACTGAGGTGGGTGGAAGACACCCAGCGGAGTTCTAAATTCTGTGGATGGGATCTCCTGCTCGTCGCCCTGTCGTCGCGCGGCCGCGGGGTCCTCGTCGCCCCCAAGGATTGTTCTGCGTATACCGACGTTTGCAGCTTGCGCCTTCCTTTCAATCCCAATCATTTCCCTCCAGACAGTGTTTCTCTCCCAGACTACATGTTCCCTCAAGTGTAGTCGAAGCTCACGTTTTGCGAGCGACAAGTCGCCGGTTGTGACGACATCCGCGTAAACTTTTTCGATCTTGCGAATATCGTGTTCAACCTTTGACATGGTAGACTCCGTGAAAGGGTATGCCAAAGCGACAGTTGAGTTCATGTACTCCCGTCGTAAGCTGCGGTCGAGGATCTTGTCGTACTTCTTCAGAGCCTTTGAGAACCCAGTTTTATTCAGCTGAACGTACGACTTCAGCCCACAAAGTGATACATATGCGTCGACTGCGCGTTTCTTTAGAGAGAGGCCAGAATTATACAGGTCCAAGATTTTTGGATCTCCGAAATGCTCAGCCGGAGCCCTGTTAGTCCTCCAAAGCGTGGAATCACCCAGATACCCAGACTCTCCCATGTAATCCGTACGGCCATCATCAGGGTTGGTAGACTCAGCGCCGTGGGAGAGGCGTCTCCCGTTCTGTACCGACAGATGTTCGTCGTCACTATCAACATCATCGTCATCATCCACGAGGGACTCGCTAACACTGCTACGACGTCGATGATGATTCGGTGGGAAATCATGATACCCCGTTCCAAAACGTCGCCGAGAGCTGGAACTCATTGTCCTTGTCTTGGTCATGTGCTCACTCATTGGGTCCACATTAACCCCATCGGCCTCCGAAGCATACTCCTCCGCATCTCGAACAACCTCTTCGGCTTCCTTGAGTATCTCCAACTCTTTGTCCTGGTAGAACGAGCATATCTTCTCCAGCTCTGCATCTAGAGCTTTCCGGAAAATTGCATCCGTGTTCGGGGTACTATCTAGCAAAGGAGCAGACTCAACATCAGCTTGAGCCTGCCCGTTCGCTTTGCGGACTTGCTGTTCCAGAGAGTAAATTCTAGAATATAGATAACATAGTGAGCAATCCAGACGGGCCAATTCGTTCAAATCAACGAAGCGTAACATTTCTCGTGTGTAATGTAACATTTGCTCTCCCTTGCATGCAAAGTGATAGCCGCTGAAGAGTAATTCGGGTGCTTTTTTTTTTTTTTTTTTTTTTTTTTTTTTTTTTTTGGGTTGCTTTGGAAAAGAGATATGCGCATAGCACTTGGGTAGGAAGAGGGGAGAGAAATAATATGAATTGCAAGGAGACCTACAATTTCTTGAGGTTGCTGTACGCAATATAATATGAGCTCCATTCCGGAACTGCATTGAATTGGATACTATGCGAGAACTTCATTTTGGACTGTGTCTCCGGAAACCGTGAACGATGATGAAGCGCTTCTACCCAATATTGGAGCCGGATGGGCTTGTCCCACTGAAAATGCCGACGGGCTTGGAGCGCTCTGCGATGCGAACGCTCATGCGTTCCAGGTTGAAAAGTACAATCAAGGCGTTGGCGATGGCCAATCGGTTGAGATTCAAAACGCTGAGATCCGGTGTGCGAGGAAGTGGAGGGTGGGACAGGATACTGTACGAGCTCGATATCCTGACTAGACAAGCGGGGGCTAGTGGTCACGTCGATAGGGCCAGCTGAGGCACTGGTCGCAGAAGCGATGCGTGCCACTTTCGCTCCACCAGCATGCGACGGCACGGTGGATGGAAAACGAAGAACTGAGCAAGGATATCGTATTCGCCGTCCAATGTTGCGCGAAAGGGCTGGTGGTGGTCAGGTCGCTTGGACTGTTCAGTGGCACACTAGTAAATAGTAGTGGAGTAGGGGTACTAGGTACGGAGTAGAATGGTGTAAATCCCATTTATCACACAAAGTTGGACGTCGGAGAATATGAACCAGGAAAACAGTAGGATGTTGTGGAACCGGGAGAGGGAAGGAGGAGGACAGCACATGGATCATTAATAAAGTATCATATTTCCATAAGGACACGAAGTACTATTTCTCATCTCCTCAGATTGCAATGGGAAAAGGTTGAACAATTACGGTGTGTACACTCAGTTTCCATTCTTAACTAATTATTCTTTGCCTTGAAATCACGTTCCTGCAGCTGACAAGGGGGGTTCCTAATCAGGGATAGTCTGTTCGTCATCCGTCGTCTGGAAAGGGAAATTGAATTTCATGGGAAAATCAGTTGGTAGAACTTAAAAGAGTGACTTTGGTTTTTTTTTTTTACTTGTCCTACAACATCATTCGTCTTTATTTACTTGAACTGTCGGAAGTGACGCGTCATCCGCCATGGATAACAGACATGATCATTCTGGTATATGGTATAGATATCCTCCGGCATTGGTCACTACTTCAATACTTGCATTAATTTCGAACAGGGTGGTCACTTGATAAGTTATCACTACCTTCACCTTGCATTGACAAGTTAACACACTTGGCAGTGCCGAGACCGGTCTAAATATATAGTAGTACTACCGTGACCACTAAGTATCGGAGTCTAGCATACAAATCTAGATTCAAGATCAAAGAGAATCAACAACAACCCCTACAGATGCATGAGGTGCTCCAAAGGGTCCAAAATAAAATACAGTTCAAAAAAAAAAAAAAAAGAGAGAGAGAGAGATCCTCATGCATACGTACCGATTCCATCGATTTCCAGAATGAAGACAGATCATCGCCCAAAATAACTCGCAATTTTTAAGACAGCCCACCACGTAATCTGCGCTGATTACTTGTACTATCTATGTAGGTATCCACGAATGTAGTAGTATATGTGTCTACCGACGATTACCGGCAAGATTTGACCGACTGGCGGTACCGAGCTTGTGCTGCTGTTCTCGTTTATCCCAGACACCACTGCGGCCTTCCGCAACCGCAACTAGTTCGTGAGCTACTCGTTGAGCGAAATGACTGTCTCGTCGTTTATCAGACGCATCAATGATCCATCTGATCGCTGTCCGACGGCGTTGTCTCAGCGCGAGCGGAACAGGAATCTGCACCGATGCACCGCCACCAACGAGACCTTTCTGCTGGCGAAGTTTGAGTAGAGGGGCAACGGAGTCGACAATCAGTGTGAGATACAGAACCGGGTTCAAGGGAAGCTGTGGGGCAGGGGGTCCAGGAAGCAGAGGCCGCTTGGGGTTAGGCTGAGGCGGAGAAGCAGTTCGGAGGTGGTCCAAAATGAATGCCATATTCTGCACAGCGATGATTCTTAGTATCTGGTGCGTAAAAAAGTAGAGCAACCGGTCTCGTATCCGGGGAGTTTTAACCTACCCTCTGGGCCATACTCAATTTGCCGTCCGTCATGAGAAGCTTGGTAAATTGTTCAAGCAGGGAGTCATATCTGGTGCGAAAGTTCTCGGTCTTTGGAAGAGGCTCGACCGGACCAAACTTGAGTCCCGGATGAAGCTCCTCAGCCTGCTGGTTGACCTGAGAGATCATGTTGGCCACCATTGCCGCAGTTTGCTCATCGACGCTCTTCCCTTGATCATGGAGTTCTGCCTGACTCTGACGAGTAGATGTTGAAAATGAGCGAGTACCGGTGGACGATTTGATCTGGTCTTGCATAACCTTGGGCATATGTTTTTGAGCTTCTTTGTCCCGTTGGAGGATCTAGAAGGACAGGGTCAACACGAGCTCCCCTCCGTGGGAACAATAGGCATATAAGACATTCGATGGAAGCAGCTTACCTCCGAGACAGGCGTTCCTTGTTCCAACTCCGGACTGGCGGCAGTCCCATCACATTTCTTGTTCATGATCTTTGCGATCTCCGCGGCCTCCTCGCTAACGTGAGGTAACGGGTCTTCCGTGGGACCTTTTGGCCTCTCTGAGCCGTCACCGCCAGAGGCTGAGGAATTCCATCTTTTGTCCATGCGCGTCGAGGATGGCAGGCCGGGGTGCAAGCCATGGCTGGTCGGTCTGTTAATGCCGATACTAGTAACGATACTGGGCCGGGAAATGTTGCTGGAAGGATGGCGAAGAACCGGGACAGCGGCCCTCGCGTTGAAAAGGTTAAGACGAGGCGGCATTCCGAATCACACGCTTTCAATGCTGAATTAGAGTCAAAGGAGGACAGAATATGGCCGAATCGACAATCGACTCGCCGGCTCCCTGTCTGGGGAATCCAGCGAACGATTTTCCTCTCCACTGCCGCTTAGTCAGCACTGCCAAGAAGACATACATTTCTGTACGGAGTCTGTACAGTACAAGTACGAGGATACTAATGGGCAAAGAATACGGAGTAGGCAAGGAAAGAATCACAGATGGCATACGAGTTTAGGTATATTCCATCCGGCACCGTATTCGTTTTACTCTTAACACCAATAGCGCCCTTCAAGACCTTAATATTACATGAGCCATAGCATGAATTTGTTATCCCACGATTCCCGTGACCTGACCCGATACAAGAGAGAGTATAAAATGAGACCCAAAAAAAAAAGCCACCCAGCGCGAAGGTATCGTTTCTCAACAAGTCATACATATAAGATACACCAAAGGGACTGACCAGCAGTTCAAGTCCTTGGAGCACCGTATAAGAGGTTGTTGAAGGCGTGTTGAATCCGTCAACAATTCAAAGACAGTTACAACAAGAATGAAATGGAGAAAGACGAGACAGTAGATTTGGACGAGTGTTTTGGGGAAGCACACGAGCTTACCATGTGGGCCGTAGTCGTGTTTTCGTCGTGGCATCCCCCGTCTTAGAAGGCAAGACAAACGAGAGACATAGAGACAGACGACATTTACGTCCAAATGATGTATGTGAAGCAGTTATAAGAAAAGAGATACTACCATCGTATGAGCTCCCACGCTCAGCACACGTTTTATGCATGGAACAAGGCGCTGTCGGTGGCCTCATCAGGGTATACATAGAATGCCAGCGCCAGAATTACGTACCTAAGGAGCATGTCAGTCAGAAACAAAGCGAGGGAACAATTCCAACCTACATTCCCAGGCACAATCCTCCTTCAAGATAGTTCGACTTCCCATCCTGGATAAGGAATGTGACAACTAAGCCGGAGATGAAGAAGGCAACGGTTTCGAAGATATGGAAGTGGAGGGTCATATCCACATTTAGGATCCAGCCCAGAATAACCAGGAAGGGCGTGACAAAAAGGGCAATCTGTAAGCTACTGCCGATGGCGACCCCGATGGCAAGATCCATTTTTCCCTTCCAGGCGACCACAACCGCTGTCACATGTTCCGCAGCATTCCCAACGATGGGAATCAGGATCAGACCAATGAAAGTTCGGCTCATGCCAGTCCTCTCCACGATACTGTCAATGCTGCCAACAAGATAATCGGCGCATATGGCGACGAGAATCGTTACCACCACCAAAGCAACACTGGCAGCCCATGGGGAAAGGATATGTTCTTCCTCATCTTCCACATCATCGCTGTCCTGGTTTTCCGCGTCGGGAGTGGCCGCCTCGAAGAACGCGGCGTGCGACTTGAGTTGGAAGTAAAGATACATCACATACAGGATCAACAGAATGATCGCAGTGCCATGTGATAAAATGAGGATGTTCTTATGTCTGCTGCCCTCATTGGCTGATGAGAGAGAAGCGTAAAGTGTCGCCGGGATGATCAACGAAGCAGATGCAACGGTCATTAAGGATGACATGGTCGATGCCACGGTAGTGTTGAAAGACTGCTCGGAATAGCGAAGTCCTCCAACAAAGAAACAACATCCCAGCACTAGAAGGATATTGGACAGTATGCTACCGAGCATACTGGCCTGAACTACCCGGATTTGCCCATCCTTCAGGGCGATAATGCTAACCTACCGTTGTCCACATCGGTTAGTCTATCCCTCGCGAAAGACCCCGAAATGGAAAATGAAACTTACAATCAATTCCACAGCATTGCCAAAGGTCGCATTCATCAATCCACCGAGGGCCTGACCCATAGCAGCTGCTAGCTCTTCGGTCGCAAAGCTCAACAGGGATGCTAAAGGAACAATTGCGAGGAAGTTCAGTGCGAAGACAACGGTACTGTCCCAGTGCAGCGCGCCTGCAATAATACCGAAGGGAACGAAAACCAAAAGCAAATTGACATAGTCTCGGACAAGGGTGGCCCAGGTCAAGTGCACTACTCTTACAGGCCAGTATGCCCAGGGCCTACGCTTATGGCGTGGTATCAGGCCTGAATTGGATCGAATGGTGTCATTGATCAGGGCATCCCTTTCGGTGGGATTTCCCGAGCCATTTTGCGAGACGCCAGTCATGGTTCTTTTTGGTCCCCAAGTGTGGCTTCGGAAACTTGTACGGAAATTTCTCGACGCTGTATATGGATTTCGTAAACGCTTATTAGCTCAGCCTCAACTGGATGAAGCGCCTTCTCCCCTTTTCCTTTTCTTTTCTCTCTCTCTCTCTCTCTCTCTCTCTCTTCTTCTTCTTCTTCTTTTGTTTTTTGTAAAATAAAAAAATAAAAACATAAAAACAGGGGTTCAACCATAGGCAGGATTCATTAAATTCCAAGGTGCAATACTGGATTCAGACAATGGCAGAACAAAGAGAAAGACAATGAAACAAGGTAACTCATGGAAAGGGGAAGAGAAAAGGGATGAAAGGAAGGAGGGAGAGAATACCAAGAAAATGGATATGTTCAAGAAAGACCATCCGTTAGGGATAAACGAAAGTCGTCAGTGAAATGAAGGAATCAACAAAGTGGGTAAGGATGAGAGAAGAAAGAAGTATGTATGTACGTTGTTGTAGTTTGGTGGCAAGACAAAAAATGAAGAGGAAGGAAAGATTTTTCCACCTACACATTGGGAAATGATAAGTGGTGTGGGTGACGATTCGGAACCACACTTTACAATGATCAAAAAGACTTCCAGAGAATCTTTAGGATGATGATATAGAACTCTGTCTTGGGAACTTGGCACGGAATGGAGGTGAAACTTTGGCGAACTTGAGCTCTGCACGCTGTCTGTGGCTTGTCGGGTTGACAAGTTCAAGTGTCCTTCGTATACAAACAACCACCTGTAATTTTTAGTTCGCTAGTCAAGAGAGAAGCAGCCAAGAGTTAGGTCGCAATGGGGACGCCACCGACAAACAGGAGATGATAAGGGGCCGTGCGGGTGTTTTGAATTCTCGCAAAGAGTTTTGTCCGTCAGGATCCGTCTATAGGTAGTTGAAGAACGACGGGGAATAGGAATTGGGCTCCAGTAGGAAACGAAGTGGTCAGTGGTCAGTGGTCAGTGGTCAGTGGCTCCCGTAGATAGTCAATGAGGTTAAGATCCCTTCCTTTTGAAGCTTTGTATCAAGGTGAATGGATGACGTTACCTAGTTACAATGGATTGAGTCTAAGCTGGTGCCCAAAAAAGTAGATACATCATGGATACCTCCAGGGTATGATATGATTGGAGTGCCATGAAATTTTAACAATCTGGAGAAAGAACAACTGGTGGTCTTTCCGGTGGGACCCTGCATAGAGGAAAAGCTTCTAGATAATTCAATCATCTTCTTATCTAAAGCTATGACTTTTGATTAATCACTTTGAAGGTGGAAGCATCTTGTCAATGATAATATAATCAATATTATGATGATGATATTAGAATTGAGAGTGGGACTTTTGTGTACTACCTTACCTTAGGTACTGTACGGAGTACTCCGTACATGTACATACATACAGTATAACCGTCCACCGTCCAATGGTGTAAGTATAACGGAACCGGACCCCACATGCACTGCCACAATCATCTCTCCACTTTTGTCCATAATTTATACTTTGAGAAATACCACGGTGGTGTAAGGGTAAAACATTGCAATGGATGGATGTACATACATACGGAGTACGGAGTACGGAGTACTACTAATACGGAGTAGCAAAAAGCAACCTTACAGCTGCCAGTGCAGTGCATCTCGCATCGTGTCAGATGTAACGGTACAGTACATGCCTGGTACACGTACTCCATTAGTGCATATATGATATGTAGTATGGAGAGCAACTGCTGTGCACTGATGCATTTCCATCGTATAAACATAAATCTAGGTAACTACTACTGATCTAACAAACCACAGTGATACACCACTTCACACAAGACCAACAAATACCAATCAGTCCATGAAACAAAAAAAAAAGAAAAGAAAAGAAAAGAAAAGAAAAGAAGTACACTCTATGCACCTCCAAGTCCTAGATACTGTCAGCAACGGAAAATAATCGGAAGATCGAGTATACTCACCCGCGGCAAACGCAAGATACCAAGTCCGCGATGCTCCTCCATCAATCCAAGTGTAATCAAAGTTGGGTTGGGCGAAGAAGTTCCAGGCGGCAACAGGGTCGATCAGGGCAAGATTAGCATACAAGATCCCTTTCCATCCTCCTTGTACTTGCTCCGCCGGTGCCGCCGCATTGGTCGCAAAAAGGGCCTCCCACTCCTCTCTCACGAACTTCTGGTTGCGCACAAATGGCGAGGCTGGTAAGAGAGGCAACATGTGAATTCTATGCAGCAAATTAGTTTCTTTGCTGGAAGCAATCAAAACAACCCCATATCAAAAAGATGGGAACCGATGCGCATACCCGTGAATATATTCTAGGTTGGCTCCAAAGTACGTCGTATGATCCACTTTGTTTTCGAATAACTAAACCGGCGTTAGTAGGTGGATAGCTGGCGAGAACCAAGATGGATAGCTTACTATGCCCGTCACTTTATTCGGAACGAACATCGACGGTTGGTTCTTGTTGTCGCTCTCCATGAGAAAGTAATTATGCAGGCTCCGTCGTAAAATCCCGAGCATCAGATTTCCTCTTGCCTCCATACTTGCATCTCCGATAGTTTTACCCCACATCTTAAGGGCATAGGCAAACATCGCATCTTCCGACGTTGACTCTTCATCTTTCCCATCGAAGGATTCAAAGAGCCCTTTCGCCCATGAATGGCCATGGAACCAGTCGAATCCACGAGAAAACGGGAAAAACGGGTCATTGGTAGCGGCGTTTCCTGCGTCACGGACAAGCATATTGACCCAGTCCTTGTTGCCTTGGAGCCAAGATGGATCAAGCGACCCAATAACCGCAGCAGCATGGATGAAGTAGCCATAGTGGAAGTGGTGGTCATTGTATAATGTGTTTCCAAAATCGGCCCCGGAATCACCGCCGTCGTAACTAGCAGAAGATACTACTCCTTTCCACACATTGTCGTACACCAAGGGAAATTGCTGTACGTTATTAACAAATCGAGCAAAGGCTGTTTTGAGGTCCTTCAAAGCAGTGGCTGAAAGGTCGGGCCTACCGCCCAATTTGTCCACGGTATATACAAGCGTAGCGAATTTGCTGAGAGCTTTACCGCTGAAGTACATACTGTTCAAGTTGGACTGACTGTTCACATCCTGTTGGAGCTCTGCGGGAGCCACATCCAGGATGACTTTTTGAGCCGCTGGAGAAATTTTGTCGGTGCTGCCGGCAGACACTGACCAGGGGGCGAATCCCATATCGACTGGAAGATCCGGTTCCACCATTGTCCAAGACTCTCCGATCACCGCTGTCGCATTGCCCTTTGTAGTGGTTCGTAATGTGATATTCGTCGCTCGGTCTCCGGTCACTTTGTCAAATGATTTCATATGGTGTGGCAAAGCAAACATCATCAAAGGTGTACTTCCCTTATCTTTGCCATCTTTTTCCCACTCGAGGCTATATGTGCCCGTGCGTCCAGAGACAGATCCTTTCACCCGAGCTTGTCTGGCAAAGACGCCAGATGAATTATCAAACAGTTTCTCTCCCAATGTACCTGCCGTGTTCTTGGCCACTTGAACTATTCCTGACCAGCCAGCAGGCCCACGCAGGTTGGTATTAGACTCCAGAACGAGATTTGGGTCCTTCCCATCGTCCGGGGTCAAATAAAGAAGCCAGCTGGTCCCATCATGAAGGTTTGCCGTGTATTTAAATACTCCAGGCCTTGGCGAGCCAGCAGACACTACTTTGCTGAAGAAAACACTGCTCTGGATAACGGGCTGAAGATTGGAATATACCCCAGTGACAAACGCCATGCCCTGTACCACAGGAATAGTCATTCTCTGGGATGATCCACTTTGCGGTTGCAAGACGGCATTTGCCGAGAATGGAAGTGGGTTCTCAGTCAAAAGCACAGTCGAACCTGTAAGTTCTGTTGCTGATAATATGATTGACTGAATCCCAATGGGGTTGATATAATATTGAACTGGGCTGCCTGGGATTTTGTCATTTTTCGGTCCCAAGGCAACCATGTTCGACTCGATGTGCGAGATAGCCATGCCATAACTTTGCGCGTTTCCGTTTCCTTTGGCCCACGCAATACTGTACGGATGTGTAAAGGTTGCATTCGTTTGAGTCCCTAAAAACAATCCTGCGTAGAATTTGTTTGTTTCGATCGGGCTTGTGGTGTCCATCTGCTACGGTTAATTTGGATACAAGCATCGACAACATGGTGATCCTTACAATTGACCCTCTAGGAACCGGATGGTCATTGCGTGATTTAACTGCTTGAGGGATTGGGCCTGTAGCCACAGGCACAAACACATCCTCGCCGTTCATTGTGGGAGGAGGGGTTGATTCTGTTCTTCTTGTCAGAATTATAACCGCGCATTATCAATAACCGCGCTAACCTTGCGGCTCGGTTGAAACGAGCGTGCTTGTGGAGATTGATGAGATGGACTCTGTAGAAGTGGCAAAATGGCTATTGGTCGATTGGCTAGTATGAATATTTGAGCTACTTGAACTTGTCGATATGGGGCTAGAAATTGACGTTGAAGCTGGGGTGTTAGGCACAAAAGTGGCCTCTGGAAGCGTGCTGATCGTTTCAATAGGTATACCCGTCGTCGAGGGTGCGATGCTGGGCCACTCCCAAGTCACTGCTGGAGCGGGCGTGGGTGTGTCTGGCCTATCCGGTGCTAGACCGGGAAGTAGTAGATTTAAGAACGAGACTGGGTCATTCAAGTTGTTAAATAGATTAGTGAGTCCCACGGGGATCACGTCAGGGTCTGGAGTGGGATTTTGCAATTGATGACCTTCTCGCTCAAGGCGGGTTGGATAGAACTATTCCAATGTAAGTAGATCTGTCGTCAATGGATTGGCATGAACTCACGCCTTGTGTCTCTGGTACTAGTAGTCTAGCGTTCTCAGCAGATGGCGGATATTGCGTCTTGAATGAAGTAGTGGTTGCCTGCGCAGCTGTTGGCGCTGAATGTACCGTTTCTGCAACCAGTAGCCCTGTTAGTATGAATGCAGAGCGCCATCTTGACCCCGACTGCATCGTGAATGCGCCGTATACCGACATGAAGAGACAATCATATAGTACCGAAATGACTCAATACAGAACTCAGACAAGCAGACAAGAAGCAGAAAGCAGATAATAACAAGACTTGACTCCTCTTGCAGTCACTGAAATAGTACTCCAGCAACAGGGAATCCTTTCTCAAGAGTTTACAATGGGTATAGGTGAATGAGGCCCGTGTGGGCTCCAATATTCACTCCAAGTATATAATAGCCCAATAGCTTGATGGAAGACGCGACAAGGACCAAAGAAGGGAAAAGCGCCTCGGCAGAATCTTGAATTGAGAACTTGAAGACAATGAATGAGGAAAATAAAAAGACTTACAGACGAGATGTGGCTTAACCGGAGAATATAACTAGATTTCACTCACAACTCACAGGAATGTGAGCAAGTCCGAGCAGACAACTCCGTTACCGTGTGAGGAGAATGCTAGATGGCACAGGAGTCTGCAGTGCGTTGCCTGTCTCGTGTGACAAGAATGAGGATCTACAAGGATGGAAGTTAGTATAGGGCGTAGTTTACCAGCGGAAAACAAATAACTGCTGGATGGACACCCAAAAGAGGTAAAACAATGTAGGAGCCAACCACGGAATGCACCGAACTGGCGTTATGCTCTCGCTAGATTCGTGTCCTGAAACTTCTGACACGCAACGTTCCCCACACTCGGGTATGTATAATTTTTACATCGGTGTTGGAGTAAAGTCAAAGACTTAGGACTTACTTCGATGTGAGATCGAATCACCTGACTGGTATCAAAGCGGTGGTTGAACGGATCGGCAGTTTAATTGATGGTGGCTTCAATGGATCAGATTTCATTCAAGTTGATCTTGGAGTGCCATACGGAGTAAGGGAGGAACTTGAAGAGAAAGAAGGAGGTGGAGCCTGGAACTAAGGGACTAAAATACTCCAGATTCTGCTAATTGATCTTTTGCACCGTCATCATCCATGTGGTTCCCCAGAGTCAGTTGGGGGTTAATGTTACTACTACACGTCCAGCGCTGAAGAAAAATGATAAAATCAAAGTACTGATACAACGTCAATGGCGGCTGACGCCTCAGGCAGGGAAGAGCTCCTCACCCGACTCGATCATTTGTCCAAATTGGATTCATTTCATCCTTGCTTTTGACTACCTCCTAGGAGTAAGTATGGTACCTACTGGACTCCCAAGTCCTTATAACGACTCAGGTACTGTATGTATGTACACCAGGGCTGGAAATCTACAGGGATCCGAATGGGAAAGTATTCGCGGACGAAATGGGAATCATAACTCTTTGTTGTCATCTAATGGATGACAGTGTATCGTGATGCAAGCCGCAGTCTACTAGTATTAACACATTGAAAGAAAAGGAATGACAAAGCAGAATGATACCGGCCAACGGTGCCAATGAGTCCTGCTTTCGCCAACCACCCGGCAACCAAATGAGTGGCAATTAAATCATAGGCTTTTCCATAGGCTTGATGACGCCCTGTTTGATCATCACACGAGGCTTGGTTGCGTTCTGCAGAGTTTCCTTCGTTGACCACTCAGGGCCAATTGGGAGACGGAGAGACCTCTCGTACTGTTGTCGGGACTCGAAGGGATGAGGAAGCTGAGTGGCTAGGTATTTGTTGTTCTAAATGAGAAGAGAGTGATTAGCACCCAATGGTCAGACGACAATGGCGAATTGCCTCAACAAGATGTATCTTACCTTCTTAACCCGTTTCTCATTGATGATAACACGGGAGAGTTTGGCATCCTTTCTGTTCTCAGGCTTCACACCCTCAACGGTGGTAAGGAATCGTTTCTGTCGCTTCTGTTGCTTTTTACTGATACCATCACCTGCCCAGTTGCCCCAACCTGGCAGGGTATTATCAATAACTTGGTCATCTTCCTCCTTGATTGTATCATGTTTCTCTTGTTCAAAATCCCGCACAACCTCGTCTCCGGCGAATGCTCTCTTAACAAGATCATGGTTCTTCAGAAGCACTGGCACGTTGGCCTCGTCATCGCTATCATCACCCTCGTCCACATGTTGTTTTTTAGAAGGTATGACCGTCTTCTGCTTTTGATTCTTGGAGGTGGACTGAGAATTTGTGCTATCAAGTTTCCCATCATTCAGAGTGATATCAAGCCCCTGCTGCGAATCATCCACCGTCGTTCGACGGTTGTTCCTGTTCGTCTGAACCAACCAGGGGTTTTCTTCCTCAGCATCTTCATTCTGTTCAGAAGACCCAATTTTTCCACGTGCGCCAGCCTTATTGACAGCTCGTGCTGGCTTTTTCTTGTCAGAGCGATTGACTACAATGTCAACGTCCTGTACGGCCTCAGGTGCTTGAAGATCCTCATCATCTGATCCCGGGGCCTCTTCGAACTCATTGCGAGCGAGTGTTTTTGACTTGGTCCCTGTGGTTGATTTCGCACGCTCGGAATGACCGAATTTACGCCGACCAACCTCAGACTCGGCCTCGGACTGGGATTCTTCTCCACGAAGTTCGCGATTGAGACGCCGAATTTCAGCATCATTTTCGGCTTTGCGTGCGGCCTCCGCATTTTGCATAAACTTCATCGAAAACAGCTTGGCATGAGGACCCTTGATCTCTGATTCGATATCATTACCCTCTTCGAGCTTATCCAGATTCTCACGAAGTTTGCGCTTCTCCGCATCCGAGCTATTTTCTTCATTCCAGGGATCATCATCCTCAGACTCCGAACTCGACGAGCCAAGATAGTCTTCATCTCCATGTGATACTCGTTTCCCTTCAATTCTCCTCCGTAGCTCCTCCTCCTTTAGGACCAGATCAGCTGTTTCGAGTCGGGCTTCCTCATCCCATGCTGTCCGGCCAGTCTGTTTGAGGCTTTTGGCCCATTTGCTGTCTTTGTGTTTTGAGCTCATCCGGGCTTCTGCTCTGCGTCGCTCGTTTTGCTCACGCTCTTGTTCATCGATATCCACCCCGGCTTCAAGGAGCGCCTGTCTTTCTTGTTGCTCCAGCCTCTCCCGTTCTTTCCGGTGCACGCGGCGGTAAGACTTGCTCTTGATCTTTTTGATCCGCTTGGCTCGCACTTCTTCTCGGAAAAGCAGATCACGCCGTTTCCGCAACTCTGCTCTGCGCGCACGAATTTCCTCAATAGGTAGTTTTCGCGCTTGTAGCTCCTCGAATTGTTGTACCTGGTCTTCGGCCGATTTTCCATTGGCATCCGCCAAGCCACTCTCGACTAGAATATTCTGTATAGTGGTTTCGAGATCCGTTCGCGGTTTCGCGGCGCCCAACCGGTGTGTCTGATTCGCTTCGGGATCAGGAAGAGGAAACACAAGGTGTTCAGCCCGACGGTTTGCCTTAACAGTCTCTAGCCAGCGATCTAGGGTTTCTTTGCTCTTGTCATATGCTGCAGCTCGGTCCAACCGGTCCTGCTGGCGCTTCGCAAGGGGAGCCTCTAATTTTCCAGGGACGCCAGACGACTTGTGCGTAGAGATAGTTGAATCAACATGTTTCAGTGAGTTTTTCAAGCGAGAGTCTGTGATAGATGGTAAAAGGTCGGCCACAGTCAGCTTCCGTGTAGATGCCAACCCGAAGTCTGTGGGGTTGCCATGTTCCTGTCCGCCGGTTGCTTTCCGCGATGTCTTCTTAGCGGATCCTGTTTCCATAGAGTTGACAAAATCCTGTAGCTTTGAAAGAGCATGTTCATCACCAGCATCAAGGTCATCTTCCGAGAGGTCCAGTTCGCTCTCATCACCGAAACTGCTGTTGTCGTCTTCATCGTCATCGCTTTCAGAGCCGCTCTCCTCGGAGTGATCATTATTATCATCTTCTTTGGCTGCTTTGTTCGCCTTCGACGACTTCCGCTTTTCCGCTCCTTCTTCTTCTGCCATGTTCATATCCCAAGCGGTAGTCAAATCTACTGCATCTTCACCAAGATCATCTGAGTCCTCTTCCATTTCGTCCCCTTCAGATTTTTCAACATCTTCAGATAAATCGATCTGGCGACTGCGTTTTTTAGGTTCGGGGCCCTTTCGCTTTGCCTTCAGCGAAGAACTCCCACGGAAACTGAAGCCTTCGAATCTTTCTTCATCACTAGAACCCATGGCCTCATCACTGTCCAGCTCGCTATCGTCGTCACTACCGACCTCTCCGAGTCTCCATCGATGACCTTCCCCATCGCTGCCACCGTTCTCACTTAGATCGGATGACTCGTCACCGGTCCGACGACGCTTGTTATCGGGCCCGTCTGAATCCTCCACGTCGCGGCCGGGATGTCGCTTGCGTTTGAACAGATCATCGTCAAGGCCTAGCCGGTTTCGTCGAATCTTTGGTTTGACGGGAAATTGGGCCTCTGCGATAGCGAGGGCATTCAAAGCTTTGTTGGTGTTTTTCTTTGCGGGTTGCTTTTTGAATGACTGATCTCGGGGACCGCGCAACTGGGTTTGCTTGCGGGGCATTGTTGCGAGGACCCTCAGATAAATAGGAGTAGAAACACTAGTATAATAAATGAATTCAAAATGTTCCTTTACCCCGGGGGACTTCCTATGCACCGTTCAGCAGGTGAAAGTGTGGGGATGTTGTAGTTGAAAAATTATTTTTTTTTTCTTTATCCGCGGATTAAAAAGAAAGATCAGAGTCTTGGCGGATCACAGAGCTTAGTCTCATTAAAGGAACGACACGCTAAGGAACCAGTGGACCCTCTAGCAACCTGGATATCAGCGTTTCCTGGTCACGTGAGACATTAACAAAGCTCTGGCCCGCTTAGTGTCAGTAGTTGTGTCGGTCCTTTAATCACCCAAGTTGGCCTTAGCGCCGCCGCCTTTAAGATCCTTCTTCCGACTCACAACCTACATTGAAATTGTTGCCCGCCTCCGTCAAATACATCCAGTAGATCCTGCTAGGGAAACACTCACAGTATTTTACAATGTTCAAGCCTTCACAACCTATGATGGCGCGACTGCGCTTGACGACGAAGCAGGTCAATGGTGGCTACTATAAGGGAAACCGGACTGGCTCGATGGGTTACTTTGCAAAGAACGGCTCTTATGTGATCGACTGGAAAAAGGTTCGAACTTATGTTGTTCCTGACCATCTGGATGCATTCAAGGTATGCCATGACTCATTTCATGAGATTTTTCATGGAGCTATGACTGACATTTGATGGCAGCTTACCCCATTCGTCACGAAACGCATGGCCCCGACTAAAACCAAATACACCCAAGAGACGATGAACCAAGGAAAGCCAGCCACAGTTGAACGGGGATTTGAGGGGAAGGATTACCTCGACATGTGGGCATCGGACAATGGACAAGAAGTACTTGAGCAGGAACGACATGAACAACAATTAGAGTCAACTGCAACGCCTCGCCAATAGTTTACCTCACTCAAGGATCAAGGAGGTATTGATCGAAGCTAGGGCAGGACCGTCATATGGGACTCTGTCATCAAATCTTCAACCGCAGTCCGGCTCGGCTCGGCGCAAGCTATCGCTTGTGCAGACCATTCCCTCTCATATGGCATCGCAATTACCCTCACCGACATCACTCCATTTGGAGCTCTTTTGTATTTTTATCTTTGTACTGTATTTACGGTGTATGGTGACTTGGATAAGCTTGTGCTGTTCTTAGTGGAGTTCGTCTTCACTCTTTTGCACAAGATGCTAAAAGTGGCAGGGAAGCACATCAACTTGATGTCTGCTGGCTGCTGTTGCGACATCTCTTAGAAGTTTTTATACTTGGTTGTGGGCGCATTTCTGGGTTTTGCATCTCAGCCTTTTTCCTTTAGCTTTCTTCCGCCCAATTCATATAGAACGGCTTTGTCTGAATATTAAAATGAATTATATGATCTGCTGAATGCCCACGCGGTAAAGCTAGTTCAAGGACTCTCCTGGTTGTTTGATGCTCTAGCCAATATTAAAATCATCTCCTTCGCTGGAAAGAAAGAGGTGGGGGGGGGTTCTACAGGTTCTAACATATTTATAGAAGCAATGCATCCCCGAACAAAGTCAAGGCTCTTCTCACTCACTGTATTCCTTAGTATAAAAATCCCCCCTGAAGGGAAGTTTTGGTGGCGTTCAGGTGCGTGGAATTATGTGATTAGCGCCATAAGGTACGTGGCAATAGAAGCGTATTGTCATAGCGCAACAACTCATCTCATCGCGACCTCCACCATCTTTGAAGTTCAGGCCAACTTTGTTTACTTGCGATATGGGGGCTCTTGTATCTTGCTTTTCATAATCTGCACACACTTGGGGGATTTTATCTCACAAGCAATCTTCAACGTCCGAGCAAAACAGCTACGGAGGATGTTCCAGTCGTTTACGGGCAACTCTCGCCGTCCGCGGCAGGTGAATCTCGGCGGCCGCAATACGAACCCTTTCGCCGCACCTCCTTCCGGAAGACAACAGCCTCATGGAACAGGGCCCCAAAATACTCTGGCAGTTGCACAGCAGGAGCGCCTACTAAGACAACAGGAGCGAGAACGGTTGAGCGCAAGTCGGATCGTGCAGCGGACATGGCGGGGTTATCGGAGTAGGCAGATAACGCGCGGTACGTGGCGAGCAAACTGGGATGTCACTGAGCAGGAGAGGTCGGAAACGCCCCTATCATTTGATGAGTTATCTGATCATGCTGTGGAATCCCCTGTTCGTTATGGTACAGCGGCAGAGTGCTTGTCGCAGCTAAGGCTGCTGGTACAGTTCCTGGAGCCGTGGAACGGCGGTGATATTCTTCGACTCGCATACTTTTCAAAGGCGTTCCAGAAAACCCTACACGAGGTGCCCACCATTGCAACGGAAGGAGGATGGACAACACTCCTTAATCGCCTGGCGACGTTGACTCTACGGACACTGCACTCTGCGACTGTTCCGACAATACCAGCGATTGCCTTGTGGCCTCTTCTCGAGCTATTAATGTTCCTGGCCAACCTTATACCGAAACAGATGGCTCGCTTAGCTCACGAGTATTACGCGGTAATGGCTCTTCTTACGAAAAATATAGAGGTGATCTCTTCTAGGTGTCGTTTATCGAGAGACGATCTCATTCAAAGTGTTATAGCCTTGCTTCGACCGATAACAGCCGAGACGCTCACGGCCTATGAATGGTTTGCCAGGAGCTACTTGACTATCCCAGACCTCTCAAAATACCTAGGGACGTTGGATAGACTTGCAAATGACATTAATTACAAATTGCTGACGTCCGCGTTGGGGCCTTTGCAGTCGCAGCTCAAAGACAATCCTCAAACCTCTGATGATGTGGATGCTCGCCTCTGGTTACTTTCGTACTTTATATTCTTCCACCGATACGCTCTGGGAATGCAAGTCGGATACAAAGCACCAGAGTCTGGTTTTGTGAAGGTCGTGTCAGACCTACTCAACTCAACTGCCGTGCATATTTCGCGACGCCTGGACTCGGGGGAAGTTGCTGATTTTGACGACTCGTCTGAAAGAATACCGCTGCACCCCTTTATCAAAGAACAGTTGCTCAGCCTTGTCAACCAAGGCAGTATCACGGGGTTACTTTCTGAGTTGCAATCTAGCCATTTGTCTCAACGTGATCTGGCAGATTCCCAATCTGATGCATCACGAGAGGCTAAACTCCTTGCAAAGTACGCCCTGACTCTTTTGCGGGTGTTTCCTCGACGAGGTGATGATATTCGAATGTGGCTGTATCTGGGATCCGCGATTTCGGGTGACCAAATGGCCGGCCGAGTCGGGTCGAGGATCCCGGCTATCAAATATTTCTGGCAAGCATCTAGATCCAGTAAAACATTCAAGACGATAAGCCAAGATTCAACGAAAGTGTTGTCCTTGCTGAAACCAACCAGCGACTTGAGTGACTCCAGATTGCCAAGCATATCGTACAAAGAGCGCGACGAAGAGTGGATGATTATTCTCCTCTTCCTTGAACTGTACACGTTTGTTTTAAAGGTTATGGATGACGAAGAATTCTTTTCCAGCGAATCTTCATTTACTGCTTCCTCAAGTACGAGAGTTTCGTGGACCAAGGAGAGTGCTCTTTCCCTGGAAGATATTAAGGACATGACAGTATTTTTGAAGAACCTGGCATTTACTCTATATTGGAATTCGGCAGATTTGAATGAAAATGACACAGTTCACGACACCGGAGGTATCCGGAGTTACTTCAACTCCTCTGCTGCCCCCTCCGACCCAATTACCAGCGTTAGGGATTTTGAAATGAAAAATAAGGAAAGGGGGCTATCTGAAGTGACCGGCATTCCGCTGGATTATTTCAAGGGTCTCGTGACTGGTCTGCTGAGAATGATTCACGAGCGTGATTCAAGACGCAAATTCCTCCCTGACGGGCACTGGCTGATGACTAGCCGCTTTGACATGGAAGGGTTTATTCCTGCAGTTGTAGCGGAAGAAGAGAATCGGCATCAACTGCAGGATGAGGAGGAAGATGAGCAAAATGATTTAATGGCGGATGCTTATTACGAACCATCATTGGGCCTAATCGGCACCGGACGTGCTCAACAGACACGGCGAATCGAAGCTCTCAGACGGCGCCAGCAGCAAGCAGCTCGCAGGAAACAATTGGAAGCCGTGGCTCCGAGACTCGAGATTCTAAGGAACATGCCGTTTTTCATCCCTTTCCCAACCCGAGTGCAAATATTTCGAGAATTCATTTATCGCGATCAGATGCGCAGAAGACAAGGGTTCATTGATCCGGATGCTTGGCGTATGTCAGTAGCTCAAGCCTCGATGGGGCGGATGATTGATGGGCGACCTGCGGTACAAGATATTCTTGGTCGACATCATGCGAACATCAGGCGCGAGGGAGTGTTCAAAGATGCGTTTGATCAGTTCTACGAACTTGGGGAAGGCCTGAAAGAACCAATACAAATCACCTTCATTGATAGGTTCAACACACCGGAGGCGGGAATTGATGGCGGCGGTGTGACGAAGGAATTTCTTACTAGTGTTACGAACGAGGCCTTTAAATCCACAAGTGACCTCAATTTATTCGAAGAGAACGAGCAGCACTTGCTCTATCCAAACCCAGCAGCAGTCGAGCATCGGAGGGAGCTTTTGAGGCAAGCAGAGTTTGTTGAGAGCGGCCCAGACTGGAATGACAATATCCGGGATTTGCTCCGGCGGTATGAGTTCTTGGGGCGGGTCATAGGAAAGTGCCTGTATGAGGGTATCCTGGTTGACGTCAATTTTGCACCATTTTTCCTACTGAAATGGGCTTTGACTGGTGGCACGGGCTCAGCACAGAGGGAAACAGCGTATCGAGCCAATCTCAATGACCTGAAAGATCTCGACCAAGGACTTTACCAAGGATTGGTAAGTGGGATATGAAGGCAGATATCTTTGCTGATTGGATGCTAACACTTTCTTTGTAGTTGCAACTGAAGAACTACCCTGAGGACGTGGAAGACTTTTCCTTGAACTTCACTGTGACCGACATCATACCACAGTCGAATGGGTCCAGCCGTACGATCACTCGGGACCTCAAACCTCATGGATCAGATATACCGGTAACCAATCAGAATCGGCTCGTGTATATCTCATATATCGCTCGATACCGTCTGCAGGTGCAGCCCGCTCTGCAAACGAACGCCTTCCTCCAAGGCCTGGGCCAAATCATACAACCTTCGTGGCTGTCGATGTTCAACCAGTCAGAACTACAGACCTTGGTCAGTGGTGAGTCGGGCGATATTGACGTCTCGGATCTGCGGCAGAACACTCAATACGGAGGGGTGTATACCATCGGCGACGATAGAGAAGAACATCCGACCATTAAACTCTTCTGGGAGGTCATGCAAAAGATGAACAACGAGGAACGGCAGAAGGTGCTACGATTCGTCACGTCCACTCCCCGCGCCCCTCTCCTAGGATTCAGTCATCTCAACCCGCGCTTCAGTATTCGCGATTCTAGTGAGGACCAAGAGCGACTTCCGAGTACCAGTACCTGTGTGAACCTCCTGAAATTGCCCCGGTATACCAGCGCTGACATCCTGCGAGAGAAGCTTCTCTATGCCATCAACTCTGGAGCCGGGTTTGATCTTAGTTGAACCAAATTGTGTTAATGCGATAGAGGACCAGGATAGTAGGTGCGATCGTACAGAGATAGACGTACAGATTTGTTTTCATTGAGCATGATGAAGTGAATAGTTACTGAGTTGCATAGCTGTGGTGTGTTGGCGTAATTTCCCCCCTTTTTTTTTCTTTTTTTTTCTTTTTTTTTTTTCCCATTTGTATTTTCTTCCTTTTTCATGGTCATTTACCTTCTCTTCGATTTAATAACCTCTTCATGGCTTATGGTCCCTTATATGGATAATCTTCTAATGGTGGATTGATCTGATAGAGTGTACGGAGTAATCTTCCCGTAGAAATTTACCCATGAACAGAACAGTCTGGACAGTGTGATAAGTTTGTACAATTTTTATGTCTTTATTTACTAATTGGTCTTTTCTTTCGAGTATACTATCTATATATTGAAAAAAAGATCCTAATCGTGGACCATAATAAGGTGTTACTTGAGTCCTTAATACAAATGTCACTGAAGATAAGCCCTATGCGTATCGATTGCAGTGTTGTGATTTGCTGTTGAGAATGAACGAAACCTTCAATTGAAGCGGCAAAAGAACGCTAGGCTGTTTCAGGATTAGCGCCATCCGGGACCAAAGAAAAAAAAAAAAAAAAAAAAAAAAAAAAAAAAAAAAAAAAAAAAAAAAAAAAAAAAAAAAAAAAAAAAAAAAAAAAAAAAAAAAAAAAAAAGGCGGTCATCGCAATTCTTCAATCTTTCTTTCTTTCTTTTCCTTTTTCATCCGCTTTTCTCTTCCTTTCTTTTCTCCTCTTTCTCTAAAAAAAAAAACCCTTTCTGCTGCCTCAACCAGCAATCCTTTTTTTTCCTTCTTATCCCTTTTCTACATTCTTCCTTTTTTCTTTCGAAAATTGTTGAAGACAAAATATTCAAAAAAACCCAGAAAACCCCAGAAAAAGTCTTCGTCTCTCCATACTTGAGGCGACTATTTTCCCACTTCTTTCGAACTGTGCGGTGTGTGGAAGATTTTCCTTTTTGCCGCCTTCTCTCAATCCCTCGTGATCGCGTTTTTCGCATCGCCATTCCTCTTCATCTCCAACGGTATTCTACCGATTCTGTGTCGATTATTGACTTAGGTCGTATGTCTATCGCGCCAACTCCAATCTTTTCCCTTTGATTTCCTCTTTCCCTGACCCAGCTGGTGTTGCCTGGAGTTGAAAGCCTCCACTCCCCTCCCTCCTCCCCCCAACAAACGACACAAGCACATCCATCTCATGCTGTGATTTCTGTTTCCTCTTCTCGTTCCTCGACATCTACGTGAAGGGTTGGACTGATCATTGTAACTGCAACACGATAATTCGAGACTTGAAGGGGAGGGACACACATTCACCTTCCATGCCCACTCACATTTTCCATCCCACTTTCCCATAAAGATAGTCAGTCTCTTGTACTAATTTTACCTTCGCATCCGCAGTTTAAAAAAAAGCAACATAAAAGAAAAAATCATCAAAATGTCTGCCGACGTGTCCACCACCCCCGCTGCTGACAACAATGTCAACGGCACCCCCGAGACCAGCAGTACTCCTACTGCCCCGGCTCCCGAGGTCACTGCTGTTGAGAACACCGCTGCTCCCAACGCCTCCCAGCCCCACTCTGCTTCTCTCTATGTCGGCGAATTGGACCCCTCTGTCACCGAGGCCATGCTTTATGAGCTTTTCTCCTCCATCGGTCAAGTTGCCTCTATTCGCGTCTGCCGTGATGCTGTGACCAGACGCTCTCTGGGATATGCCTACGTCAACTACAACAACACCGCCGACGGCGAGCGTGCGTTGGAAGATCTGAACTACACCCTGATCAAGGGCAAGCCCTGCCGCATCATGTGGTCTCAGCGTGACCCTGCTCTGCGCAAGACTGGCCAGGGCAATGTGTTCATCAAGAACTTGGATAGCGCCATCGACAACAAGGCTCTTCACGATACCTTTGCTGCCTTCGGTAACATCCTCAGCTGCAAGGTCGCTCAGGATGAGTTCGGCAACTCCAAGGGATACGGTTTCGTCCACTATGAGACTGCCGAGGCTGCTAACAACGCCATCAAGCACGTCAACGGCATGCTGCTGAATGACAAGAAGGTCTTCGTTGGCCACCACATCTCCAAGAAGGACCGCCAGAGCAAGTTCGAGGAGATGAAGGCGAACTTCACCAACGTCTACATTAAGAACGTTGATCCTGAAGTCGCTGAAGAGGAGTTCCGTCAACTCTTCGAGGTATTTGGCGAGATCACCTCTGCCACCCTCAGCCGTGACCAGGAGGGCAAGAGCCGCGGTTTCGGTTTTGTCAACTTCTCCACTCACGACAGCGCGCAGGCCGCCGTCGAAGAGATGAACGAAAAGGACATTCGTGGTCAGAAGCTTTATGTCGGCCGTGCTCAGAAGAAACATGAGCGTGAGGAGGAGTTGCGCAAGCAGTACGAGGCTGCCCGCTTGGAAAAGGCCTCCAAGTACCAGGGTGTCAACCTCTACGTGAAGAACCTTACCGACGACGTTGATGATGAGAAGCTGCGGGAGCTCTTCGGACCTTATGGCACCATCACCTCCGCCAAGGTCATGCGCGATACTAACATTGAGCGTACTCAGACCCCAGAGTCCGACAAGGAGAAGGATGTCAAGGAAGCCAATAAGGAGAATGAGAAGGAGTCGTCCTCTGAGAGCGAGAAGCCCGAAGAGAAGGCCGCTGAGTCCGGTGATGAGAAGAAGGACGAGATGGAGCCCAAGAAGGGCGACAAGAAGCTTTTTGGAAAGAGCAAGGGCTTTGGTTTCGTCTGCTTCAGCAGCCCCGATGAAGCCTCCAAGGCTGTGACCGAGATGAACCAGAGAATGGTCAACGGCAAGCCCCTCTACGTTGCCCTTGCTCAACGCAAGGATGTCCGCAGAAGCCAGCTGGAGGCTAGCATCCAAGCTCGTAACACCATCAGACAACAGCAGGCTGCCGCTGCTGCTGGAATGCCTCAGCCTGTAAGCTTTCCCTCCGTGAATCTGCTTTCCACGTTATCATGCTAACTGTCGCTGTAGTACATGCAGCCCGCCGTTTTCTACGGACCTGGTCAGCAGGGTTTCATCCCTGGCCAGCGTGGCGGCATTGCCTTCCCTCCTCAGCCCGGTATGGTGATGGCCGGCATCCCTGGTGGACGCCCCGGCCAGTACCCCGGTCCCTTCCCAGCTCAACAGGGTGGACGTGGCATGGCCCCCAACCAGCAGCTCCCCCCTAACTTCCAGGGTATTCCTATGGGCGCCATGCAGGGCCCTGGTGGCATTCCTAACGGCATGGGTTACCCCCAGGGTATGGGTCAGGTACAATTTGGACGCGGTGCTGGTGGCCGTGGCCAGGTTCCCGGAATGCCCAACATGGGTCAGGGTATGCGTGGTCCCGGTTACGGACAAGGCCGCGGTGGTGTGCCCGTTCAACAAGGTCAGATGCGCCCTGGGCAAGGTGGCCGTGGACAGAACGCCGCTCAGCCCCCCGCCGGACGTCCTGAAGAGGCCGTTGCCGGCGGACTCACCGCTCAGGCTCTCAACGCTGTTCCTCCCCCCCAGCAGAAGCAGATGCTGGGTGAGGCTCTCTACCCTAAGATCCAGGCTCAGCAGCCTGAGCTGGCAGGTAAGATCACTGGTATGCTTCTGGAGATGGAAAACACCGAGTTGCTCAGCTTGTAAGTGCCTTGTTCCAAACGGAAAACTCTTCTATAGTTTCAAATGGGATACTAATGGTTGTATGAATCTAGGCTTGAGGATGAGGAGGCTCTCCGCGCCAAGGTTGATGAGGCCCTGAGCGTCTATGATGAGTACATGAAGAACAAGGGAGGCGAGAGCGAGGCGACCGGAGAGGCCGCCAAGGAGGCTGCGAAGGAGACCTCTACCGAGGAGAACAAGTCGTAAATTGTGTCTCTGCGTGATATCCACGGTGGATTCGAACGGAGTTTTGAACCGGGTCTCCCGACACGGAAGTTTTGATTCACTTTCTATTTTTTGATGACCTACCCTTATCCCCCTTTTCTCCAATTAACGATACTCTTCTCTTATTTTCTTTACCTTTTCTTTTTTTTTTTCCTATTTTCCACCCCCCCCCTTGGTCCTGATATCCTTCGGTTTCCAAAAGTTCTTTGTTTAGCGCGGTGTCACCCTGCCCGTATCTAGTGAGCGACACAGTTGATCGGATCCCGATCCTTATGCCCACTCCCTTGTGTGTCGGTAGTTGCGTTATGGTGATGCTGTTCAAACGGATCCACGCATAACGGAAGAGGGGAGAGGCAAAACAGAATACAGCACATATTGGGATCGGAGAAAAAGTTGTTCGGATGCCATGACTGATGCCATGACTTTACAATGTTTCATGTCACGAGAGGAAGGAGGTTGTGATGTCTTTGCTCTTCCTGTCCGCCCCTAACTTTACCTACCTCGTCTTGCTATCTGACACGAGTGTAATATAGACTTATGACTTCCTCACGGGATATGCTTCTGTCTCTCTGTAGCCGTAAACATCTTTCTCCAACGTAAGAGTCACTGGATGGACCACATCATTCATTGCTATCATTACCTATTTAACTCGTTTCCACCAAGGAGCCTATATACTATATATATATATTAGTATACACACACGCCGCCCCAATTCAAAAACTCGGATATTGCTGTCCGAACATATCAAACAGATTGTCGAAATTCGCCCCCTGGAGCAAATCAACCATATTCAAGTCCAAATCCATCATCGTGTGCGATGCACTCTCCGGAAAGAAAAGCCGATCCTCCGCACTCTGTACGATATCAGGCGAACCCAACAACGTATTACCAGAAGGATGACCCTGGAACGATTCCAGCGGGTGATTCGCACCTGGCAAATCGTTCGAGCACGACACATTCGAGCATGACACATTCGGGACGTTCAACCCCTGGGTATCATTCTTATCGTCGTCGCTATTATTCGGTGACCCACCATTGGCGGCCTCGAGGCCTGAGGATCCCACTCGGGAATTCCTGATTGTCGGATGCGAGTTTAGTCGTCGTTTCTTTCTGGTGTCGGAGGAGTCGTCTTCTTGTGGGTTTGTTCTGGGGATTGGTTCGGAGGGTTGATGCGGGGTGGTTGCGTGTTGGATGTTGCGGGATAGAAGTGTTAATGCTCGATGGCAGTTTTTGGCGGTTTCCCATTGTGTGGACATTATTTGGAGGAAGTCGAGACATTTTGATATTTCTCTGTTTCGGGGGGTGTTAGTTGGTTTGCTGGGGGGATGGTTTCAGGAAGTGGAGGAGAGAGAGAAAGAGACTTACTGTAATCCTTTTGATAGGACGTATTGTCGGAGTTGGCAGGCAAAGGCAAGGACGAGACCTGACATCCACGCTGCGGACAAGAACCCGGGCCAGAATAATGCCTGTTTGGAATCTACTTGTGCCTTGAGTGCCGTGAGGATCTCCCGTGCGGCTCCGATGCAGGTTTGGAGACCGGAGCAGAATTCGGGCGTTACGGGACTTAGGGATAGGGATGGCCTGTTGATGAGGAGAATGAGGTGCTGGTAGAGAACGGCGAAGAAGGGTCCGAAGTTGAAAGGTTTATCTGCTAGGGAGCTTTGATCTGGGGTGAGACTTAGGCTTTGGAGATCGATTGCGAGGCCGTTCCACCATTTGTGGACGTCGGTGATCAGGAAGAGGACGGAGCTGCGGCGGATGGAGCGGACAAGGATGGATTTGTGGAAGAGCTCCAGTGCTCGACCGGTGAGTTTGCCGGATTCAACGTAGCTCGCAAAGGCGATCTCCCGCTTATTCTGGAGCGGCTCGGAATCGCTCGGTGTATCGCGAAGGGACCCGTGGTCGGCTGGTTGTTCAGCGGGTAATTGTATTGCATCAGCGCTGCTTTCAGGGGCTAGCGACGCTCTGGGGTTGGGGATGTTGAAAGAATACAGGCCCATCCCGAGACCCTGGGCTCTATATGACCCAGGGCAATGCCTGTCCTCAGCCCCCGGAGGACACACGTCGATATCGGAATCTTGTATGCCGAGAGGTAGACCAAGAGCCTGGCTCAGGTACCGGTCAATGGCATAAGCACACCAAAAAATCCTCTTCCGCAGCTGGCGGTCGTGCGATGAAAGCTCCCTGTACCGGAAGGGGCAGCGGTGGAGGCCTGCATGCATCATCGATCGTAGCATGCAGCCACCCACGGTTGATGCCGTTCGAAGTGACATTTTGGTGACCAAATATAACTGAGATGCCAGTAGGGCTTGCAGCGAAGAAAGGTCGTTTCTGAATGTCAGAGCAGTAAGCAATGAGTGCAGATTGCTCGGCGACTCAATTTGAGATTCCCGTGGAAGACTTCGGTCAGGTCTCAAATGGCTAGCTAGATTGAAGACACACTGGAAGATCACCGTCCAGCATGTATTCCGATGATCTAGTGGTGGTGGCATGGACTGGGTGTTGCTGCGATCCGAATAGAGCAGTTCCATTGCTTGCAGAAAGGTTGGGCCATGCAAAAAGGGAAACAAAGGATGCCACACTTTGAAGTACACCATCATGAGTTCTCTCGCAGTTTCCAGCGGCGGCGCTTGGCCCAGTATCGCGGCCATTGCTGGATCGTATTCCCATTGGCAAAAGGGTTGCTCGCCTCCAGGCATCGGCGATGCCTGGACGGAAGATGCGGCAGAGCGTCTGTCATGATCACTGCCCACGAGGGTGTCCTCTGGCTGGGGGAATTCTTGATCAGAGGTTGTACCTCGTGGATCCAAGTTCCTCGAGAAGGCCTGTCGGACCGTATTAATGAAGTACACACCACTCGAACTACCGACAAATTGACTCTCTTCGTTGGATTGCGCAGTCAAGGAACCAATTTCTGACGGACCAGACGTGAGATCTGAGGACTCCATTCTGGCCAGAACATGATGTTTACCGGAGTCTGGTGAGATCGTACGCAGGAAGTTGCTATAGTAGTAAGGTTCAGTATGAATGGTGTTGAAGACGAAGTTTGGATTTCACGACTCGACTTTGTTTAAGGAACATCTCGCTGAGTCAGCGGGTATCGTGAGCACAACTTTCTATAGACGTATTCTTACCTTCAATCAAATCATTCCGCCAACATATATCATGTACTACTTCTAACCGATTTGACGGAGTACTATTCTTCAGTTATACACCGAAGTTGTTGACTCGCCTGAACAGTATGCTACAAGGCTATGATGTTACATTATGGTCCATTTGAGCTTCAGACGCGAGAACGAATGGGATATCATAGTCTCTACACTATACCAACTGCTCAATCTCCTTCTTCATCGCATCCACAACTTCCTGGGTATTCGCGGTGCCTCCGAGATCCGGTGTCAAAATTCCAGCTGCGCACACTTTCTCCACGCAATCCATGAGCTTCTTCGATGCCTCTTGCTCACCCAACCAGGATAGCATCTCTGCCGCTGACCAGAGAGTAGCCACAGGGTTGGCCACTCCCTTTCCAGTGATGTCGAATGCACTACCATGGACGGGTTCGAAGATCGAGGGATTCTTCCGGGTTGGATCCAGATTACTGGACGGAGCCACACCGATCGATCCTGCCAATGCAGCAGCCAAGTCTGACAGGACATCCATGTGTAAATTAGTTCCCACAATCGTATCCAGAGACTGAGGCTTCGCCACCATGCGGACAGTCATCGCATCCACCAGCATCTTGTCCCAGGTAACATCGGGGAAATCCTTCGCAACTTCCGCCGCCACCTGGTCCCAAAGCACCATGCCATTCCGCATGGAGTTACTCTTCGTGACCACCGTCAGGAGCTTACGGGGTCTGGATTGAGCAATTTCAAATGCGAAGCGCATAATTCTCTCGATCCCCACCCGGGTGAATATGGCCACCTCCGTCGCAGTCTCCCACGGCTGACCAACGTGACTGCGTCCGCCCTGACCGGAATATTCTCCTTCGGAGTTTTCGCGCACCAGCATCCAGTCGATACCCTCCGTGGCGGTATTAAGAGGACATTTGGTACCGGGAAAAGTGCGCACCGGACGGACATTGGCATATAGCTGCAGTGGCCCACGAAGCGCGAGCAAAAGACCCCAGAGAGAAATGTGGTCCGGAACATCTTGTCTCACGTATATCAGCCTGAGTGTAACCATATCGGGAAATGAAGTTTACTGACCTGGAGCTCCCACGGCACCAAATAGCCCTGCGTCAAACTTGCGGAGGGTGTCTAGGCAACCTTCCGACACATATCGACCGTGTTCCTTGTAGTATGCAGTTCCCCATGGAATGTGCGTGAATTCGATATTAAACGTTCCCAGGGTCTTGGCGAGCTTTTCCACCACCTGGATGGTTGCAGCAACGACTTCTATCCCGATCCCATCGCCTGGGATAGACGCGATGCGGTAAGTAGTAGGGGTTTCAGCGGCCATTTTTCACTGATATGTGTAGCTAATAGAGGATGTGCTAGACCATTTCCAGATCACGGATCCTGTATCTACTACGGAGTATAAATAATGTAAGATCTCTTTGACCAAGCGTACTGTCGTTGGTGATGTTCAGGCTAATTGTTTACCCGTGGCAGAGAAAATCAACGCTCACGTATACCTTGTCAGATACTGAGTGGGATATGGTAGTAGCTATCGTGTCGTGCGATTCTCATTTGTCAATGCTAGTTTGGATAATCCGGAGAAATCACTCGCGCTGTACTCATCCAGTTTGCGACATGTACAGTACAACCTGGATGTCAATCAGAGAATCTCGTTTGCTCAGGTTGCGATTATACACACCAAGACGTGTACATATCCAGGGCTGGAGTTCTAATTCTGGTCATAGTGGGACAGAATCGGGGTCTACAATCCTACTAGTTTGTCAAGCTGCACAACTTCAGAGGCTTAGGCATCGTACAAGCTACTTTTTGGAGGGTTTGTTGTATCTACAGCTCCTCATTTAAGACAAGGTGTCAATGTAAAGATAGAGAAAATGAGAAACACATAAGTAGATCAATTCCCAGGCTCATGAAATATAAAAGCCCAATGAAAATACCACTTGCAGTTCATCAAATAAACAATTCACAACTACATCAGCTACAAAATCAAATTCCTCACTCACATATCATCCTGCCACGATGAGAGCAACGCTTTCCTTTCTTGCACTGTTCACCGGTCTCTCTGCAGCCCTGGCAGTGGGGACATGCACAGAGAGTCTGAACTATTGTGGATCTACTTTGCTCACTCTGGGTATGCCTCGTACCCTCCTCCAGACCTGATGTTGGTCAAGCTAAGTGGAATTTTCCAGGCTGGACCCAGAAAGAACTGCTTGACATCGCAGACGGTGATGTCAGCCCTGAAAAAGCCATCTTTTATTGCGAGATGAGCGGTTCTGTTGAGTACTTGGGGCCATGCACGTCTTGCCAACGGGGTGAAGAAGGAAAGTCTGATGCATGTGTATGTGGCTCGATATGATGCTCGATGAGTGACTGGAGCTGACCGTGCATTCCTAGGACGAGGACCAGTGATGGGTTTTCGAAACCTGAGTTTGCTAGATTAAGATCATGTCTAGCGAGAGTTCATTCATATTTCCGAAATTGTCGTCAGGTCGTTCGACTGCTTGTTGGGGAAGAATGATACCAGGTTCATTCTCAGAAAAGGACAGTCCTTGACTTGCTCAGTAGTGGCCATGCCATGGAAGTAACAGTTTCCGTCCCATCATGTAGTCTCGGTAAAATGGATAAGCTTCGTACTGATTTCTTGCAAAGGAAGATACCTGTAGTATGTGAATGAAGTTATTAGTAGAATATTGTTCAAGTTTAGTAAATAAGTTGACCGGTTGAACTTTCTACCGGCATTCCCCACAAGCAACAAACAAACAAACAAACAACGACAACTCCCGACATCCCGCATGAAGATCATCCTTTCTCTTTTCAATATTCCTTATTATCTTGAGGGAAATCGTCATGACATGGCGTCCACTAAAGCTGCAAAAGCATCTCGTATTACAACTGCTTGTAACGCCTGTCGTTTCCGGAAGCAAAAGGTACAGTACATATTAAGTAACATTTCCAAAAATCCCTTCTATACGAAATTTACTACAATCCAAGAGCTACTACTAACTGATCGATTGGAACAGTGTAGCGGTAAAAAGTGAGGCTCAATTCTTAGCCACAATTCCAAGCTGATAGAATTTACTATTGTCCAAAGGCCAGTATGTACGCAATGCCTTCAACACAATCGAAGATGCGACTGGCCCGAACAGCTCAAACGGTTTGTCTTGAGGCTCGACCCTGGTGTTCTAGCACACAACGTCATTCTCATGGAACTTTTCTTTTAGTGGCCCTGCAAAGGGTTACATAGAATCCCTGGAACATCGTCTTCACGAGACGGAAAATGTGCTCCTTCAGGTGCTCTCTCGGATCTCAGACGCTCAACTGTCCGCCAGCATAGCCCAAAACAAGCAACAGCATAGATCCAGACACAGTAATGGTGATTCATTATACTGTCCATTCCCCCGATTGGGGAAGAGAGGTGCAGAGTACTGGAAGGAATTCCCTCTGGATACTGCCCACAGGATTCGGGAATGGCAATATGATTGTCTAAGCCATGTCAACCAAAGCCTGGGCCCATCCACGCCCAGCATTCCTGATATGGATAGTAATAATAATAATAATAATAATAATATCAGTCTCCAATCGCCAGCGCCTGAATTCACGGAGGGGATGATTCTTGAATCCAATGATCAGCGCGAGCTGTCCGAATGCTCTCCTTCGAACATATCTCGCCCTGACATGTACGCAAATCGTCAGGATGAGACTGGTATATCATTATCTCCACAGTCCACCAGTCCGTTGGCTCGACACGTCGCCATAGGACCAGGAGAAACGCAATTAACAAAAACAGTTCGAACGGTTCAGACTGATACGGAGCTTGATCTTGCAGAAGGGCTCAGTAGCATCCCGCAGGAGCCCAACTTCTGGAGTGGAGCACCTTCTATAGACTTTCAACAACAGTTTCTCTGGTAGCCGACCGTTTTGACCGTAAAGCTCTCCAACTGATATACGTCTAGACAACGATATAAACTGACATTGACATTTTGAATATCTCTTACGTTGAGGACATGGCGAAACTAAGTACTACCCATTCCCATCGCGGTTTCAATGCATGGCTACGAACTTCCCGACGCCACATGGACCTCAACTGTCCCTGTTCCGGTGTTCTGCGTCTTGATATACACCAAATCAAGAACCCCATCGTGATTGAAATCGCTCAACTCCCAGAACCCGTTGTTTTCCGGATAGAAGGTCGTGCCGACCTCCTGGACGCGAGTCATATAGGTCGACGAACCCGACGCAACATGCACTTCAACCCTTCCAGTTCCCGTATTCTGGGTCTTGATGTACACCAAATCCAGTTTGCCATCACGGTCGAAGTCGGCCATCTGCCAGACGCCATTGTCCTCCGGGTAGAACGTCGTCCCAACCTCCTGAACTCGCGTTTGGTAATTCGACGCTCCAGATGCCACGTGCACCTCGACCTTCCCCGTCCCGGTGTTGCGGGTCTTGATGTAAATCAGATCCAACTTGCCGTCATGATCGAAGTCACCCATTTGCCAAACTCCATTGTCCTCCGGGTAGAAAGTGGTTCCGGTCTCCAGGATACGCGTCTGGTAGTTCGACGACGCGGACGCGATGTGTACCTCTACCCTACCGGTGCCAGTATTTCGGGTCTTGATATAGACCAGATCAGGCCTGCCGTCCCCATCAGCATCGATCAACTGCCAAGTCCCGTTATCCTCCGAAAAAAAAGTCGTCCCGACTTCCAGAGTGCGGGTCTTGAATCCGGATGACCCCGAGGCGATGTGGACCTCTACTCTTCCGGTTCCCGTGTTGGTGGTTTTGATATAGGCCAGGTCCTCAGTGTAACTGCTAGGGATCATCTGCCAGGGACCGTACGGATCCGGAGCGCTGAAGGTACTGCCAGTCTCCAGGATGCGGGTTTGGTAAGGAGCCGCAAGGACCGGATTTGCCAGGACAGCGAGGGGCACAAGAATATGCGTCGTGAAGAAGAGGAACGAGAAAGCTTTGCTCTGTTTAAAGGCCGCCATTTCGACAGGTTTGCAAACACACAATGCAGATGAGAGTTGTTATCCTTCTTCATCGCCCGCCATATCTATGTATTTATACCCTTTTCCATGGCACTTTGCCACATCGTATGACCACCATCCTCGATACCAAAACACCCCGAATCTGAAGAACTTCATGCGGAAAACGCCACGCTACATCTAGACTCTGATATGCAGCTCGTATATGCATGTCTCTTCACAGTACATGAACAGGTCCATTGTAAGCCAGAAAAAAGCAAGTAAGCATAACAACGAATGTGACAACAAGCACAACGTGTTTCCAAACCCCGATCCAATACAATAGTCCGCTTCCTGAACACTTGCAAAGTGTCAAATAACGAGGAGAAAAACCCGCCTCATATTCGTAGACTAAGCACTTTGGGCCTAAAATTGCTTACTGCGACGTTGTATTGCAGATTTCCCCCTCCTGGACTATTGATGCACTGCAGGATAGTGGCTTCTTTAGCCCTGTTCCAGTGGTTGCGAAGTGTCATGAGATCATAAATTATCGGACTATTACCCTATACTCCTTGGTTCCTTGGTTATTGTTCAGTACGGAAATGTATGTACCTGGATTTTGTCGATCTCTGCAGGGACATTACTTTTTTTTTTGATGTTCTTTCTATGTCTGTAAAATGGTTCAAATGCGAAGCGATTGGGGGAGATCGGATCGTGAGGTTGGTACGGAGTACTATATACCCTGAAATAGATATCTGGTTCTGGACTCCTGGGGAGATAATTGACCGAGATTCTTAACGACAGGCTATTTTAATTGTACCGGACTACTATTTTGGACAGGGATGGCATTGTTGATAATTCGTAGTACAATGCTCACAATAGATGATCCTTAGGACCGCGAGTAGCTACTTGCGAAAACAAAATTAGTCTGAGCGTATGTCTTGAAGAAAGCCACCAACATCAAGAGCTGTCCTCTGAATCAGTCGTATCTTGTTCTCCCAGGTCGTCAGAGCTATCGAATTTCGCAAACTCCATGCCTGAAGCATCTCCGTAAAGCTCAATGCGTCTCTGGTCTTCTAGCCATCGCATCAGCTTGTATTCAGCTTGAGCGACAGCCCGGACGAGGGTAGATAAAGATATTCCGACCACCTTTGCAGCCGTTTCGAAAAAGGGCCGTGCGATGTCAGGTAAATCAGACTCCATTTTATACCGCACATACGATGACCCCGGCCGAGGGGTATCTGGGTCGTCTTCTGGAATAACCCTCCGAGGCTGCAGTTGTTGTGTAACTGTTTTAAGCATGGAGCCTATGGCTTCCTTCTCATCTTCCTCCGGGGGACCCGCTGCTTGGGTGTCTACGCCGGTTGGGCCAATTGGGAATAGGTCGCTCAATGGATTTGGTGCTGCCGAGAACGTTAGTGATGCGAAGAAGACAACTTGTCCCAAGTTCACCGTACCTCTACTATTGTCAAGCCAGCTGTTTTCGTACCAACTCATGTACTCATCCAGCTGGTTCGGTGTCATGTCGAAAACATCCCGCTCGTTCACTAGGATTTCATTGCCCTTCCCGATTCTACCCCCAGCGGTCTCTCGGCCATCGAAGTGCCGCTGTGCTTGGGCCCAAAGCTTCCAATCAATGACTTGCGTGGTGGGTTCGTGTGCCGAGACTGGAAACCTCTTAATATCGTCGAAGGGGAAAAGTAACTTGGTAGATATGATAATGAGGGTGATCAGTTGAACTTCAGGTAGGTCAAGAGGTCTACTTCTATTGGTGGGACTTGTCGGGAATTCCAAGGAGAAGCCTAGAAGGTCTTGGAGTCGCTTCACAGCAGAATATATGTCAACTGAGCGACAGGTTAGCAAAGAGCAGACGGTCGAAGCTACGATTACCCCATACTCGGAAGAGCCAGTCTCCTAATAGACCGATATAACATCGGCGGTAGGTTCAAAGCGGGGAATTGCACGCCAAACTTCCGGCGATAAAGCAGTGACAACTGTAACACAGCCTTATGAAGGTGCTCGGCTTTTGGCAACCGCTATAAGAACAATTAGCAACGATTGGCTAACAACGAGGATGATAATGCTGACTGTAGTTTCGAGAATAGAGAGATACTCCTGGGGTAATTTATCCCTCATATCCCGAGGGATTGACCTTATTATCCTAATATAAGGGATATCTTCCCGCATAACCATTCTTGAGTGCGGAAGTCAGTCTTCATGGTGACCATAGTATAAGCATCCTAGGACTTACCGGTGAAATTCCCCAATACCGACGGGAAGTCGCATTAAGAAAGCCCCCAGATAGCAGAGTCCGACAGAATCGACCAGCCGAGGCCATTGAAGATTCTTCCCCCCGAAGGTAATAGTTTCTGGCTCCTCCTGGCCCCCAGTGGGCTGTGAGCTGAAGAACTCCGTCTCTCCACCACCTTCCGAGGGATCTTCTATCTTGTCCGCATAAGTTTCTAGACGAAGAGCCCACAGATCACGGACGACATGCTGTGTAACAAGCATTAGCCGGCAAGATCGCAAAGAACCTTAAGACCCACGAGGACTGCGCACCTCAAATTGAGCCGGAAAGCCTCGGCGCTGTACCAACGCATGACATTGCTTCCAGAGGATCAACTGATACACTTGCAGAAAAAGGTTGTATGCCTGTCGGCCATGATATGCTAATGTTCATGTATTAGTACCAGCCGATTGGCGACTCGGTCGTGTCTTACTCTTTGCGCTCTTCTCGGCTGAAGCCTTCTTCACCCGATTCGTCTTGCCTTGCGTCCCAAAGTCGTCGGGCTCTTCCTCTACTTGTCGGCCCTAAATATAACGTGTTAGTTGAGCTATAGTGATCGCCGAGGGGATGAGATTGCGTTGAGCTACAGGCATACTTCCTGCTGATGACCCCGCCGGCAAAACCAGAGTCCATTATCTAGATAATACCGTGTTTCACGGCACCCTTCCTGTCCACAGACCCCTCGGGTTGTATACTCCATGGAGGGCACTGGTGTTCTTCATTCTTTCATCTCATTTAGACATTGTTGTATGAATGAGCTAGAGGGCTATGGGCACGTGTGTGGATTGGATGTTGAATTTATGTGGGCAGATTTTTTTTCCCTTCCGGCAAGGCTGTAAAACCAATACAACGATAAATACCGGACTGTCAACAAACCTCCAACGGTACGGAGTACAGTTACTGAGTCGTACTCTGTACGGAGTACCAATACACCTCTCTCTCTCTCTCTCTCTCTTTCTCTCATTGGATTTATTTTACTTGTTAGGTCAATCTACAGAAACAGGACAAGCAAGTTAAAAAAAAAATCTCTCACATATTAAGGTGGAGCTACTGAAATTTTGGTATTCGTCAAAATATCGTGAAAGCTGGACTCAAGACTGGATCCTGTCATGACAAAGCACGCTGTACGCTGCCAATCAAGCGTAACCTTTCTCTTGCTAGCGCAATACACAGTCCAAGGGCTTGTTGACCGATTCAAGAGCCACGTTGGATCTTGTCCAAAACGTCACATCCTTCGGAATTGAAGGGGCTAACTTCAAGGAGGCCTTGAAACACATAAAGGCTAACGGAGCGGAAACAGAGCCCATGATTACAGCAAATTCAGTAGTGCTTCAGTTGCCCTTGGGGGCTTCCTTGCACTCCATAGCACACTCTTCGTTCATGGCAGACAGGACAACGATGTCTGGGATCTTGGTTAGAGATGACTCAGCGGGACACCGGCAATGGAAGACTTACTGCAGTCCTTGCCCTCCTCAGTGAACATGCGGTTAATCTTCTCACCAACATCGTTGTCGGGGACCTTGATGTCGTCCTTGGTGGAACCATTGTCATCCATGAGGGAAAGGAAGCCATCGTCGGTGACATCAATCTGTAGGAGATCAGTAAATTTGACCGGTATCGGGTGACCATCCTCCTTTGTCGGGCTACTTACGAGCTGGTATTCCCGACGGCTGACAACGGGGACATCCATGTTGTGGGTAGAGGGGGACAGATCTTCGAGCTTCTTGCCGGTGAAGATATCGAGAGCGACAAGATGAACCTTGGCGTGACCGTGCTTTCCGGTCTTGGAGGTGGACATGTCGACGATCTTGCAGGGACGGCCCTTGATGACAACGTGACCGTTCTTTCTCAGAGCGGAACACTGCATGGGGAAGGTGGTGGAGGCACCAGACTCGCCCTGGTTGTCGGCCTCGAAATCCTACATGGGTGGAAATGATTAGTTAAAGAAAAAAAGGAAAAAAAAGAAGCAATATTCAGATGAACATTGAAGAGCACAACTCGAGAAATGCGAAAGTGATCAAGATGCGGGGCTGAACATGCCAACTAGGACATGTACACCACAAGACAATCAGATGGAGTATAGAGAGATGTTCACGTACATTGGTATCGGCCATGGTGAAGGTTTGCTTGGAGTGAATGATATGATTTCAAAAGATAGAGAGAGAGAAAGGGAGGGAAGGAATTGAGTCTGGAGGAGAGAGAGGGGGGTGAGAAAGAGAGAAAAATTAAGAAGAAGGGACGGAGGAGAGAAACGATCAAAACGGCCGAATAAAAAAAAAGTATTTTGTTGTGGCGGGGGTTTAGATGTCGCTAGACTGGAACCGGATTAGGCTGGAAGACGCTGCGTTTTTGGTCTTTTGGAGTTTCCGTAGCGTCTCGACCTGGTGATCAAACAGACATCGCAGAGTAACGACGACGAGGATGTACTTACTTACTTACACTGGAGAGATTACTTGACCTCACTTCTCTTTAACGCCTGTCCCTTCGGAAATTCCTGATTGGTCGACCGGTTCACCCCGGGTGGTCAGCCAGTCCGTCCGGAACCCAGGCTTACTTACCCCAGACCTCTCAATGTGGCCGGTGGAACTACTCTCCATATCTGTACGCGTGCCGGCCTCTCACAATGTGGCTTGACCGCATTTCAGGCCATTCGACTCCCTCGGGTCCTCAAAATGATAGTCGCAGCAATTCTCCCCTTCCTCGACGGTCGGCGTCTCGCCTATCCCCGTATGTACAAAACAGCCGTCCTCAACCTAGTCGACCGGGATCGTCCTTGTCCAACCTCCTGACTCCCAGCGACTCGAACACTTCTCTGTCCGCAACGCAACAGGGCGACGACTCGGGATTGAAACAAACTATTGCGAAGAGTCGCCCGTCCAACGTGGCCGATCCACTGGATGTGTTGAATGATATCATTGGGAAGGGAAAGCTGGCGGAAGTAGAACCATCCGTTACATCTTCTGTTCTAGAAACGAGACCTTCACAGCTGGTGGCGAATGTCGACTTTGGAAACCTTAGCCTCGAGGAATTTGTCACAAAACCTGATGAGCTGCGGAGAACTTCGAGTAGCGACGTTGGAGCGCAAACAATTCAGCAATTCGAGAAAGAGCGAGATAAATTTCAGGACCTCCACTTGGCCATCACGGGTTGTGACGACGTTTCCAAGTCGGTAGAGAAGTACCTGAATGACTTCCAGACGGAACTCGGAGCCGTTTCGGCTGAGATAGAGACGCTGCAGACTCGCTCCATCCAGCTGAACGCAATGTTGGCGAATCGACGGAACGTTGAACAACTGCTTGGTCCCGCCGTGGAGGAAATCTGTATCTCTCCAAATGCAGTTCGACTGATTGTAGAGGGGCCGATTGATGAGAATTGGGTCAAGGCGCTGAACGAGATTGAAAGCCGAGCAGCCACCATAGAAGCTAAGGTGCCTAGCCCCAGGGGCACCAAGTCAGTTGAGGATGTCCGCCCGCTCCTGAGCGATATCAAGAAGAAAGCCGTTGAGCGGATCCGAGACTACCTGGTCTCCCAGATCAGAGCCTTGCGATCCCCCAATATCAACGCCCAGATTATCCAACAGCAACGCTTGGTGAAATTCAAGGACTTGTACAGTTACATCTCCAGCGCGCATCCAACTCTTACGGCGGAGATCACGCAGGCTTATGTCAACACGATGCGTTGGTATTATCTGTCTCATTTCACTCGCTATCTTCAGGCGCTGGAGAAAATCAAAGTATACCCCAGCGATCGGAATGAGGTTCTGGGGGGAGATCCTTCAGCTCCCAAATCAGGTGAGTACTCCAACCGTTTCTCTGCATGGTAGGGCCTGACGGGCCTTTAGGAAATTTCGTCCCTGGTGGGCGGGCTGGCGCTGCAGCGCACGACCCATTTTCGCTCGGAAGAAGAATTGAAATTCTGCGGACGGGCATTCACATGGCCATCTCTTCATATGTCGCGGAGGAGGACACTTCATTCCACGGGATTGAGATCCCCTTCAGAAACTTCAACCTGGCTCTGATGGACAACATCTCCGCAGAGTATTCGTTCATGACCGAGATGTTCTCCCCCTTGTCCTTCCACCAGATATCCCGCAAAGCTGTCGAAATATTCGACCCCGTCTTCGCTCTTGGGCAGACATTGACCAAACAGTTAATCGAGCACACGACCGACTCTTTAGGGGTTCTCATCTGCGTCCGGTTAAATCAACAGGCCGCATTTGAGCTCCAGCGTCGGAAAGTGCCCGTTGCGGACATGTACATTAACGGCGTGAATATGCGGCTCTGGCCTAGGTTCCAAGTTATTATGGACCTCCACTGTGAATCCTTGAGGCGGGTCGCCTCGCACACGGGGCGAAGCGCTGTGTCCGCCTTGTCTCTGGCGGGGGGTGACGACCTGAATAAATCGGCAGCGCCTCATTTCCTTACGCAGAGGTTTGGTCAGCTGCTGCATGGTATTCTCGTGCTGAGCGGCGAAGCCGGAGATGACGAGCCCGTTTCCAACAGCTTGTCGCGGTTAGCCACCGAATTTGATACCCTTTTAGCGAAGCTCGGTAGGATTGGCGGAGATGCCAAACGACGAGAGCGATTCCTCTTCAATAATTATTCCTTGGTTTTGACTATTATCAGCGTATGTTTGATTCCCCCACTTCTAGGAGACGTATTTCCTGACATCCAGGACAGGATACCCACGGCAAATTAGCAACTGAACAGAAACGGGTAAGTGGTGGCCTCTTTGATGCTTGCTCTCTCTGACCAGTACATTAACGGGGTTTTTAGCATTTAAACGAGATGCTCCAGAACGTTGGAAAGCGTGGTTAAAGTACCTATCCATGTGTATATCTAGAAACGAGAACTGTAATCCATATTGTAGATGTTGAACACTCACTTCGCATTGAAGCTTTGAAGTCCTTATCTTATCGGTCGGCATGTATTGATAATTATAATTAAATTTAGTTCATCAACTCCACTCGAATCCAGAGTTCCCAACACCTAAACTCCTCCTGTTGCAACTTGAAGATATTCTGTGAATATCCAGAGATTACTAATGACCACACGTGCCAGTCTCTCCATCTCCCGCCAACTCCTCCATTCGCACCGCAACTTCTCCAGCACACGAACACTCAATGCAGATGTCACTCACGTGGTAAACCCCCCCCTCGTAATCGCATTTTACCAAACAAATACTAATCAACACAAAAAAGGTGATCGGCGCCGGGGTAGTAGGTCTAGCAGTAGCCCGACAATTAGCAGCGAAAGAGGGCACATCGACAGTTCTCCTAGAGCGACACGATGGGCCAGGCAGGGAGACCAGCAGTCGCAATTCCGAGGTTAGTAAACCCCGCCAGGACCCGACAGAACGACGCCTCGACCGTGATATTAACGACAACATGATAGGTCATCCATGCTGGGCTATACTACGGAGCCGACACGCTGAAGACCAAGCTCTGCATCCGAGGAAAAGAAATGATGTACGATCTCTGCGCCCGGAACGGCATCCCACACCGCAACGTCAAGAAATGGATCGTCGCGCAGACAGAAGAGCAATGGACCGCCGCCCTCAAGATCCATGACCACGCGCACCAGATCGGCGTACCGACTCGGCTGGTCGGTCGCGCGGAGGCCCGCGCCCGTGAACCGGAGGTCCAGGCGCTGGCGGGCGTGGTCGAGAGCCCGACCACCGGAATCGTGGATAGTCACTGTCTGATGGGCTATTTGCAGGGCGAGCTGGAGGACCGGGGGGGTGATGTTGCGTTTCGGACGAATGTAACGGATATCCAGGCGCTGCGGGGGGGGAAGGATGGGTATCGGATTGTGGCTGTGACGAGCGATGGGACGGAGACGTCGCTCACGACCGAGACGTTGATTAACAGTGCCGGGAACTACGCTTGCCATATCAATAACATGGTTCTACCGCCAGAGAGACATCGTACCCCGTACTACGCCAAGGGGACATATTTCTCGTACTCGGCGTCGAAACCGAACCCCGGCGTGCTGGTTTATCCAGCCACGTTACCTGGCCACGGTGGTCTGGGCACTCATTTGACCCTCGACCTCGGTGGTCGCATACGATTCGGCCCCGACGTGGAATGGGTGGATGATCCGAATGATCTCAAGCCCAGTCCCACTCGCTTAGAACAGGCGCTTCCGGAGATCAAGGCCTATCTGCCTAACGTGGACCCCCAGGCAATCGGTCTGGACTATTGTGGGATCCGGCCCAAGTTGGGACGTGGTGGGGCCGTGAATGCGGGCAAAGGGTTCCAGGACTTTATCATCCAGCAAGAGGAAGGCTTTCCGGGGTTCATTAACCTGCTGGGAATTGAGAGTCCGGGGTTGACGAGTTCGTTGGCGATCGCGGAGATGGTGGAGGGATTGTTGTATGGGAGGAAATAACAATAACATCGCATCGGGACGGATCTCGCATTCTGTATGTATGAATGTACTGTACATACATACACACTTATAGATACGGTATAAAAACTCAGTCTCTGAGCACGAACTGCTCAAGGTGAACCGAAGAACTCCTACACAAAGGAATCTGCTCATCGCTCCACCTTAATCAGCGTGTTCGGGTACTTAATTGGTAACCAAAAGATATCAATTTGCCATCCAGGCGCCCGTTACGTCAACACTTACCGGCCAACGCCGACTCATTTCCGTATAACGTTGGATGGCTCGTTCAGGTGCTTGTCGATGGGTATATAATGGATCTATTCCTCTCACTCATTGCTTTGACTTTTTTGCTTATTCAATGGTACAGTGTGTTGGCTATCAAAATAACAGACAATGCCGCGTTTAAATCAAGCGTCCTATCACGATTCACAACACTCCTATCGTCACAACCCATACCCTCAATCCCAGCCATCGAAGAAGTCCAAATCGCAATCAAAACCCAAGCAATCGAACACATATAATAGATGCTGGGATTGGATTGTGACAGGCGGCAACTGCCACTACGCCAAAAACCGTTCAACATTCCGGAGCTATCGACGCGCACCCGGTAAGATTGGCGGCTCACGCGTCCTCGGCGTAGGGAGCGTGGAATTGCGTGTGCGACGGCCCTCAGACGATGACCAGACCAACACACTGGTGCTAGAGAACGTGTTGCACATGCCGAATGCCCGATGCAATGGGCTGAGTCTGTCCAAGTACCGCGAAGCGCACCCGTTATCTGGGGTTGATAGCGAAGGTGAACATCTCGAGGCGCGGAGTGACGATGGATCGGAGCCGGAGTGGTATGCAGAAGGGTATCATGGTCTATCAAGGGTTGTGCTCGCTGGAGAACCCCAAGGAGAATCGCAGTTGAGCGATGGTGGGCAATACAAGCTTTCTGTGATCGCTTCGAATGAGGAGATGGAGAAACTGTGGCGGAGGGTTGAGAATAGGAGCTGGGTGGTATAGATCTGATCTGATATGGCGAGACGAGATATCTATTTTGTGGCGGAGGTGTTTAATGGATTGAAGCTTGAATATTTGCGATACAGCCATCGGTGCACGATTCGTCAGACCTTCGCGCACATGCCACCCGACGCAGGGGGGTATAAACCTCTTTGGTGTTTGGTGTGGCATTGGTAGATATCCAACTACCAGGAGGTCAGCATCAAGAATAAACAGTCTGCTCCTCTACAAAAGACGGGTTCCACTCGAGATACCCACTCGCTCTTCAATGTCCGGCATGTTCTGAGCGAGTAGCCGGTAAAAGGTCACTTCGTGTATTCTAAGGACCAGTAGATGATAATATCACGCAGATAGCTGACCCTAGTACGTTTAGTCCACTTCCATCAGAACGTCACTCATGATATAGAGCACGTGGGAAAATTTCCGAACGCTCCATTTTCCAGTATCTTTCAAGAGGCCTGCATAGTCTAGCAAAATGCGCCGCGCTGAGTGATATCCACCCTGAAAAGAGATCCCACGGAAATACACAGTACCTCCGTTTCGAATGAAGTTCACTATTGGATCGTCAGATGTCGCACACGAGTGAGCCCCATTAGGTTCCATAAAACTTGTAAACCCTTCAGTGCTCAGATTGTTCCAGTCTATATCGTCTAGAAGCTCGATTGGGGCACTCCCAGGCTGCGGTTCAGTGTTGCTGGGCACCATGTATATGTACAAACCCAAGACAAGTGCTGCGGAGAAAAGAGAAACGACTGAATGGAATGTGATGTGATCCGAAGCTTTGCGATTAATCATAACTTTATAGACGTGGGCTGCGTGTAGGCAAGCCCTCCTGGCAGCTGGTGTTTGTGACCAAGCAGTTATCTCGTCGAGGGCCTTCCGCGCTGGACCTGGGCCTGCACGTCCCGCTGCGAGCTCAAAAATTTGAATATCTGCTGTGAGATTCATGCACATATTATGCCACAAGAGAATAGCGTTCGGATTTAGACGCTCTAGAATGTGACCATACTTGCTAGCGATCTGTACCTGAAGGGTCGAGAGGCATCTTGCACGGCCATCCATGGCATAGGTATGACACGGAGCGAATGGATAACTTGCCCGACAGGACAGGAGGCGATGGTATGCCTCTGAAAGCCGAAGTTGCACGATTGACAATACTGCATGCATGCCAAAATGATCGGTATTGCTGTCTAGTGCCGGCATTTCCACATGTTCTGATGGAGATACTACAGTGGGCATCAACATGCACTGCCCTTCGCTGATTAATCGAATCCACTGCGTTGAATTATTTGCTTCGTAGAGGACTTCGCTACACGGCAAAATAAACTGAATGGAATCGGGCACGATAATTGGGCTCGTAGATAGGAAAGATGAATACCAGGCATCCAGCAGGAGCAGTCCAGCAATCAGCCTGACAGATCAGCGTGTGTCTATTCTTCCCAGACATTGAACAACGAACCGTTTGACAGATTCCACTTTGCTCCAGGCCTTCCATCTTAGATCATTGTCTGCGATACTATCAAACAGGCTTCTGTCGAGCAACTGGCCTTCGGTGGTCGAAAATAGCCCCTGTCGTTGTGCGATCTATCTCCTGTTAGTGTTAAGAAGATAGACAGACTTCTGTATTTACCGAAATGAGATTGATATAGAGCATCTGACTTTTCTCGATATGTCCTTTTTCCTATACGCTAATCAGTAATCAGTCGCGTTTCGCGCGAGTCACCTTCGTACCCCAGTCAAAGCGGCTAAATTAAGAAAAAGAAGCGCTGCTGCAAAAGCAGACATAGTGTTCCCTGGGCTTTCAGTGCCAACGGAGCATCTTGCCAATTCAGCTATGAGTTTCTCAAGGACGAACTATTTAAAAAGAGGATTAGTGTATGAATGGCGGTCGGAATCGTATCGGCTTTGTCTTACAGCAAAATTCTTAGAGACAAACGAAGCGGTACCCTGTGTTCCTAATAAGGCCATTCCTATCAAGCACATGACATAAAGCACCGAGAGATTGGCGTTTCCGGCGGAAAAGGTCGAGAGATGAACAAAAGGTACGAGCGGATGAAAGTTGCGAAAGTATACGTCAAGCGCCATGTCCAGTATTTCGGCGGGAGGAAAGTTGGGGAGAGCAATCGGTACTAAATCATATATTGGGGTGTTGTTTGGAGCACGGGGTTGCCGATTATAGAGTCGCATGTACCCAAATGCAGCATGAAGTTGTCTTCTGCGACCCTCATCTAGACCATACCTTGAATTCTGTAGCAAGCTAGATGGACTACTTGGCGACTGTCCAGAATGCAGCGCAAAAATATTATCTAAGTTGCCGTACGCCACATCCCGCCAGAGAGCATTAATGAGGCGCCCGGTGTTATTAGCTGGACCCAGCCAATAGCGCTGGACTTTGGCAAATCTCTCCTCGGGAATAGGTAGTTCGGAATTTGGACCGATTTTATCGGTGGAGGGTCCATCAAGTCGCTGAGAGCGTTGTGCCGCGGGGACACCCACGTTCTCGTCGACCAGACCGAGATTGGGGTCTTGTCCAAAGTCCAAGGACCCAGGATAAGAAGTTGCGTCAGAGAAATTCAGCCATAACTGAGGCGATCCGTTCGGCATGGCATCGAACATGGAATTTCTGTATGATGGCTGATATGTCGGTGGCACCTCAAAGAAGGACTGCTGGTCAACCACCAGTATTGAATTGGCATCGCACTCGGTTTGAGCATGATGAGTAGATACATCGGCTAGACAATCCAAAGATGACGGAAGACCTGCCGCTACAGAGACAGGTACGTTGCGAGGCTCTACCAGATGAGTTTGCATCGGACGAAGATGCACGCCGGCACCTATGCCGGGAAAAGGCTGCTGACCTTTATCCAGGGCGTTGGATGGTTGATAGTTGGAGTTTTGGCCCAATGACGCAGAGGGCTGTTGGTTACTAATTGTACCATTGGTCGTGTGCGCAGCTGGGCTAGTATGGCCCTTTGCATGACGGCTTAAAACATCGCTGAAAGCTGTAAGTCACATTACTCGTGCAGGCTATCAAATAGGAGAGTCTGTCGCATTGGAAGCGACTAGTACTACATACCTTCGAGAAAACCGTTTATGACAGACATCACATTCGTAAGGCTTTTCTTTGGTATCTTCTTGCTCATGTTAGAACTCATTTTGGGGAAAATGAAAAGTGTCGGTTAATATTCGGTTAGAATTGACTGACGTGATCGTTCATGGCGCTTGAAATGCTCTGTCTTTTTGAAGCGACGGTCACAGATGGTACACTTTTTGATACTAACCATGATGGCGCTTGGAGCACTCTGGGTATGGATAATCAATGAACGGATAGGATGTTGAGAGCATGGCTCTCGATGAAGGTAGGATGAATGAAATGTATGAAGTGTAGAGAAAAATATTGGAAACTTGAAGAGGAATTTGGGGAGGAAGTTTCTTAAGGTACCGTACGAGGGATACCGGTTTTAATGGTACTGAGCCAATGACTGTCGAGTATATCGGTAATATTGTCGCTGACAGGTACGGTATTTCTCACTCGGGGTTCTAGTATTAAATTGGATCTTAGTGATATATAGTATTGTACATTCTGAATGGTACATAGAATGATGTACATACAATTAATAGTAAATCCAGGGCTACCATATAATCCTAATACTATATTCGGTAGATGATAGAGTACTGGGGAGTGGCCTCATAGGTCCAGTTAGAGTATTTCTATGAGATACCCCGTGGGGACAACCTTGTTATCTACACCACAACCAAAAGTAATATTAATCAAGAAGCCTCTCTCAGAGATTATAAATTTTAGATATTTATTGCTTTTAGGTTTCTATGGAATATCGACCCAAGTCGATAGATGGATCATGGATTGGATGACAGACTTCCATTACAATCCCATACCGGCAAAGCGGGGAAAGGGTAGAAACGGCAGTTGCGAGCTTTTCGATTGCCGCTGTATCAACCCTGTTGATATTCAGTATTCTGTACTCCGTACTACGATTCTTCAAGTTCGGCATAAGTTAATTACTACTGACCGGTTGGAGATGTTGGGTAAGAAAAAAGTGGACACGATCCCTGTGAGACAGACAATTGTTCTATCATACGATTTGACCTATTCTACGATCCACTGACAGGGATAGATGTCAAGGATATCAAGCCCTACTAAGGCCAGCTCTTATTAAGGGCAAATATCCCCACACTGAGAGTCGGCTCAGCTTTTTAATTCCATTAATTTCGACCTACGTGTTTGCTTCTACGTGCTATTCGTAGTAATTTCCTACAATGGCCAGAGAAACGTTCAAAAAACCCCATTACTCTTCGGTACTTGTAGCCGATCCCTTATTAGTTGATGTGCGTTCTATACTGAGGTATCCCACGTTGTTCAGATTATTATCAGCTGACATAGCTTAGGACAGCCCCTCTGGCGACGAAAAGAATGGAATTGATGTTTATTCGTTTGTTCCCTGCTTGTTCCGAGAAAATGATGATCGGTGAACTGCATAGCTGACTGTCCCCCGTAGGCTTCTTACCTCAACAAGTGACTTAACCTCGATAAGCGCCAGTATTACGGACTACAGGTAATGAAATTCTTATGACCCTTCCCCCGGCGTCATCTGGATGTTCACCCGGCTGAGACAACTTCGCCTCTGGGGAGATTAGATACGAGGTAAGGCGATAGCTTGTATCAAGTAACGTGTTCGATTAATAAATGTTCAATACTACTAGAACGGACGCCGTTATCATGCTTACCATGAGGGGGCTTATATAGGGGTCATCATCCAATCCCTCGACCGCTCCACTATAGTACCTATTGCTAAGTCTTTAGTAGCCGAATGACGAAGTGGAACAAGACCGTATGAGCCTGGTACACCATATATACACCTTTTTGCTGGAAGGAAAGCTCCATCTTGCGCCTCTTCGGGAGAACCCTCAACGTGTTCTTGATCTGGGTACTGGGACTGGCCTTTGGGCCATAGACTTTGCCGAGTAAGTGTGTATTAATATCCCTCATATCCTCACCTATTAATATGCCCTACTTCATAGCGAATATGGATCTGCTCAAGTGGTGGGTAATGATTTGAGCCCTATCCAACCCAAGTGGTATGTTGGATTTTTCTTCTTTTTCTTCGCCGTCGTTGTTCGGAGCACGATTTAAATCCTCTTAAAATCTATAGGGTGCCGCCAAATTGCCAGTTTGAAATCGACAATTTCGAATCAGACTGGTTGTATAAGACACCATTCGACTATATTCACGCACGTGAACTGGCGGGATGCATAGGCAACGTTGACAAGCTGTTTCGGCAAGCATTTGATCATACAAGCTCTGGAGGCTATTTTGAACTCCAAGCTGTCAGCGCCCATTTCTTATCCGATGATGGTACGGCCGACGAGGCTGTCACTGCTCAAGAGTGGATGGGAAAGATCCGCGAAGCTGGCAGGAAGTTTGGCAAGCCCTTGGATGACGTTAACCAGTGGAGGCAGAAATTGGAAGATATTGGCTTTGTGGAAGTCACAGAAACGGTTCTTAAGGTGAGTGAAAGAACCGTATAAGAATGCAAGGTTCTAACTAAAGATGGGGATATAGCTACCCATTGGGACTTGGCCCAAGGATCCGAGAATGAAAGAGATTGGGAAATTCCAATTTGTGGGAGAGTTGCAAGCGATCGAGGCTTACACCCCTGCACTCTTCACGCGGGTCCTTGGATGGAGTGTAGAGGAGATGCAGTTGATGATTGACAAGGTTAAACAGGAGATCTCCAATCGGTCACTGCATCTTTATCTTCCTTGTCATGTCGTATACGGTCGAAAGCCCTGATGTATTTATGTACTGGATCCGTACTCCATACTACTAGGTAGTACTCTGTACTACGGAGTACTCCGTACTGTACGGAGTAAAAGGGAATCATTGCCGATGTGACTCCCGTTGTTGGAATGGTATGTACTATCTACAATTGAAAGTTTATATTATCTGTTACACTAGTTTTCACAGTCAGACCCCATATTGAATATACTAGAAGCATTCTAAGAGGGTATAGGTACTAGTATGGGCTATTGTAGTTAGAGATTAGTTACTAGGATGCATATGGTCCTGGACTTCTAGGAGGCAGGATGAGAGTTCTTCCCTCCACAATACAGACTACCGTAAGTTGGATACGCGGGTAGCAGTACGGAGTACGGAGTACTCCGTACAGTAAGTACCTGCTCAGCCAGCAGGCATAAATAATCGGCAGCGGAAGGCGGCAAAAGGATCTCTGCGCAAGTTCACACCCAGCGGATAATCACTTTGTCGGGCTTCGCATCGAACCGAATATGGACCTATTAACTGAGATGTTGAAACCTGCTGCTGCCATGGATATTTTATTATTTCTCTCCCCCTCTCTCAATTTCATACCCACCCGTGGTTTTGAGTCAATTGTCAAAGGTTGGTCGACATCATGTCGCGGCCTTTCCTCTCAATCTTCCGCCCCGTAGGGCGGCGGAACTTCTCTACCTCAACTTCAAGAAGAGCAATTGATAAGCTATGTGAATCGGCTCAGGAAGCTGTCCAGGACATGAAAGGTTCCTCCATGGTGTTGGTTGGAGGATTCGGTTTCTCGGGTGTACCCAACACGTTGATCAATGCTGTGCGTGATCGTCCGGATATCACTGATTTGACGGTTGTCTCCAACAACGCCGGAATGCCTGGCGCTGGTCTCGGTACGTCATGAGAGGGTATTAATTGAGACATGTGGCCAGGTGAATGCTAATATCATAGTACAGGCCAGTTACTGGAATCTCGGCAAATCGGTAAAATGATCGCTTCGTTTATCGGTGAAAACAAAGTCTTTGAGAAAATGTATCTGAATGGTGACCTTGCATTGGAACTCACCCCCCAAGGTAGCATTGCTGAAAAGTGTGCTGCCGGTGCCGCTGGTGTCCCTGCTTTCTATACCCCCGCAGCTTATGGAACCATTGGTTTGTTTTCTCTAATCGCTTCGGCTCGGCTGAGAGAGCTAATCTTGGACAGTGCAAACTGGTGAACTCCCCGTACGCTACAACAAGGATGGTTCTGTGGCAGAGACGTCCAAGCCGAAGGAAACCCGCATGTTTAATGGCAAGAACTACATTCTAGAAGAAGCGATTTTCGGTGACTACGCCCTGGTTAAGGTTCACAAGGCTGATAAGCTTGGTAACTGCCAATTCCGCAAGGCAATGAACAACTTCAACGAATCCATGGCCAAGAACGCCAAATACACCATTGTTGAAGCGGACCATATTGTCGAAGTTGGAGAGCTCACCCCCGAGAACATCCACTTGCAAGGCATCTACGTCAACAAAGTTATCCAGAGCAGGAGTGAAACGCAGATTGAGAAGCTCACATTCGCCAAGGACCCCAGCGAGATGCTCCAGGCCGGTAAGCTTTTTTTTTTCTTTCTTCCCCTCCCCCCTCCCCGGCCCCAGCTCCTTTGGATCTTCATTTCTTACAATTATCTAGGATCTGGTGAAGCCACCGCCCGTCGCGAGCGCATCGTTAAGCGTGCCGCTAAGGAATTCCGGGACGGAATGTATGTTAACCTAGGTATTGGAATGCCGCTGATCGCTCCTTCGTATCTACCCAAAGGCGTGGAGGTTGTTCTCCAGGCTGAGAATGGTATTTTGGGACTGGGTGGTTATCCTAAGCCAGGCGAGGAAGATCCTGACCTCATTAACCCTGGTAAGGAGACTGTCACTCTGGCCAGTGGCGCTTCTGTGTTCGGCTCTCACGAGAGCTTTGGTATGATTCGTTCTGGCCGTATTGATCTTACTATGCTTGGTGCTCTCCAGGTGAGCCAGTACGGAGGTATGTTATCTAATTTCCATCTGACTTCTCCTTCACGCATTAATCACTACAAATAGATCTCGCAAACTTTATGCTCCCTGGTAAGGTGAAGGGTGTCGGCGGCGCCATGGACTTGGTCGCCAACCCTGAGAAGACCAAGGTTGTTGTAACTATGGAGCACGTCGACAAGAAGGGCAACCCCAAAATTTTGCCCGAGTGTTCTTTCCCTCTGACTGGGCCCCGCTGTGTGTGGAAGATCATCACTGATCTGGCCGTGTTTGACGTTAGCCCTACTGAAGGCCTGACCCTGACCGAATTTGCTGAGGGCGTCTCTGTTGGGGAGATCCGCAGCAAGACTGCTGCTCCTTTCAGGGTTGCAGATGACTTGAAGCCTATGCTGTAAGCCCTGTACTATAGACATCCATGCACATATAGAATGGTAAATTAATTTTGGTTTGATTACGAAGATTTCCCACGTTTACAATCCTGCAAATGCATGTCTCATGATCCAGGACATAGCATGATTAACCGCGGACCAAGATGCATCCATGGATGATGCTCGTGTATGTCCGAATACAGTCTTGGGTTGCAAAAGGTGATTTCGTGATTCGCGGAATTTTGGCCCAGCATGTGGCTGAAGCGCAGTGAGTCAATGTGTGAGGGTATCTTCAATGGAATCCATACGGCATCAGACTTCAATATCCTTGAAGCATCAGTACAGTGACATTCATTGCTGACGGTACTCGGCGCGGCGAAGCGCTCTGCAAGGTCTATGTCAAACCCATTTCAAAACGATGGCCACTCTCCTGATTTATTGAGTTTTGTGTCCGATTCTGCTTTTCCAAACAGGATTTCATGGGTCATAGCATATGCAAGTCTGTCAATCCAGATTCCGTTCATTCTCGACCTCGTTGATTGGTGGATCACGTGGTCCCTATCTTTTGACTCGTCCAACCGAAAGCGCCTGCTTTTCTTTCTCTTGAGAATCAGGATACCAACGAATGAGGAGTTATCTGGACTGGTGGATATTCAATGCTACCTCAGGTCATTTACTCACTTGCCCATCTTTGGAACTGTCGAACCTTGTTTTTGGCAGACTTCACAAGTCATCGGGCTCTTCAAATCTTGATGTTGTTTCAACTTCGGTACCTTGGCCTAAACTTCAGTTACTAAATAGTTGACCCCATGTCAGCTTCATTCCCTTCGCTGCCAATCGCCCAAACTAAATTGGTTGGAGACCCACTGTTGCCGTTGCCATTCAGCATGGAAGTGACAAATGCCACTATCACGCAATTGGAAATGCATATAAGACGGGCAGGGAAACTTTTGATAGTCCGGTATAGAATGTGCAAAGCAAAACCTCACCAGAAAGCATTGCAAATACTGAGACTACAGCGTCAATTAATTTGACCAACCTTTGCTTGTCTGCAACCTTCTTTATTCATCGGGTCTTATCCTACGTTCAAAATGGATCGCTACCTTTCCGCTCACGCTAGCCAAAGGCCAGAACGCATTGCCATCGAAGACAATACTCAGAAGATGTCGTACAAGGACCTCGAGCGAGAAGTCAACAGGCTAGCCTCAGTTCTGAAGAACTATCGCCTGAAACCCGAGGAACCGATTTGCATCTTGGAGGGAGTCGGTTCCAAAACAGTCATTGCTCAGCTTGCTGTCATCAGAGCAAGATTGACCTGTGTTGCCGTGGAGCCATCTATTCCCAAGCGTCGCCTCATTAATATGCTCACAGATATCGGAGTCAAATATGTTCTTTCCGATATGACGGGCATTGCCGAGGATACCGAATGCACAGTGATCCGTATCACAGGCCAGGGCCCAGGAGGTATTTTTAATAGACAGAAAGACGACCAAGTAAACTGTGCAACTCATGACCTCGACCACAAATACCGCAGCCATATCCTCTTCACATCTGGGTCAAGCGGCAAACCAAAGGCTGTCCAAATCTCAGAGAGAGCCATCATTCATCTCGTGACGAAAATGCCTCCTACACCCTTGGAGTCCTCTGATCGTGTTGCACTTATCAACAACCCCGGATTTGACATTTCCCTTTTCGAAGTGTTTGCCCCATTGGTCGCAGGTGCCACTATAATACCCGTGCCTCGCATGGTTGTGACTGACCCGTTCGCGTTCCGAGAATTCATCGAAGAGAAACATCTTTCTATCGTCTTTTTGACGGCAGCGTTGCTTTCTATCATTGGTCACACCTGTCCCGCTGCTTTTCAAGGCGTCAAGCATGTCTTAAGTGCCGGGGACGTACCGAATCCTGCTGCCATACAGGCGATTATGGAGTCTTCTGCACCGCCCAAGCATCTCTGGAACACGTACGGCCCAACGGAAGCAACGGCCTACTCTACCATGCACGAGATTCTCACTGAAGAGTTTCAACATACGTCGCTCGGTATAGGGAAGCCAGCTGGGAACACTAAGATGTACCTTGTGGATGGGGAGCTAAATATCATTACAAAGGCCGATAAAATAGGCGAGATCATTCTTGGAGGACCCGGCTTGACCATGGGCTACATCAACCGACCGGAAGAAAACAAGAAGAGCTTTGTTACCCTCGATGGAATTACATATTACCGAACTGGTGATCTAGCGAAGTATCGTGTAGCTACACCTGACGTACTCGAGTTTGTTGGCCGCGCAGATCACCAAGTCAAACAGGGTGGATTCCGTGTCGAACTGGGAGAGATTGAACAGACTCTCCTGGCAAGCGGTTGGTTGTTTGGTGCCATCTTACGACAGATTGTCCCTAAGAGCGAGGATGAAGAATCACTCCTTGTTGCATTTGTGATACCTGCCGTTTCTCATACCGTCGGTGCTCGTAAGCTTTCTAAATTTTTGGAAGAGAGATTGCCGTCCTACATGGTTCCTAGAGACTTTGTCTTTTGCTCAGAGTATCCCTTGACGGACCATGGCAAGGTCGATCGCAAAGCATTGGAACAGCAGTACAGAGAGAAAAGGGACAAGCAGGAGATCTCCAATGAAGATCAGACAAATGGTCATGGGAATAAAACTGCGAGCGTCGTGAAGCATCTTTGGTCATCTTTACTGAACAAAAAACACATCAGTGACGATGATGACTTTCTTGCACTCGGAGGAACGTCTCTTCAGTGTGCTGCTCTAATAGGAAAACTGATGGAACGTCTAGGGAAACCCATCTCAATGCGGTCTCTCCATGAAAACTCCAAACTTCGCGACCTGGTTAATTACCTTGACGAATTCGCCGAAGGAGGACATGCACCAGACGAGGTAGACACGTGGATTGCACACTCCACAATCGCCGATGATCTGTATACTGTACCTGATTGGCAAGCGGAAAATGAAGGAAAGGTCTTTATATCAGGTGTAACTGGCTTTGTCGGTGTGAATTTCCTCGGCCGACTCCTGGAGATGCACACAGTCAAGGAAATCGTGTGCATCGCTCGGCCTAAAAATGGCATGAAGCCCCGAGACAGAGTGCAGGCGACCTTGGAGAAATATGATCTCTGGGATGAAGCCGAGCCCCATATGCACAAACTAAAGGTTTTAGCTGGCGACATTTCATTTGACTGGCTTGGTCTCCCCCCAGGGCAATTCGACTGGTTGGCGAACTGGGCAAGTGTTGTCTTCCATCTGGCTGCGAAGGTTAACTTTTGCGACCCATATCAAGCCCATTTTGACTCTAACACACTGGGAACAAGGCATATGATAGACTTGGCTGCCAGTGGACGTCGGAAAGCCTTCCACTTCATGTCCAGCATTGATGCATGGGGCCCAACTGGTCTGATCTTTGGAACCCGCAAATGCCTCGAAGACGAGCCTCTTGAGCGTCACGTACGAGGTCTGCCATTTGATATTGGTTACGCGCAGAGTAAATGGGTTTCTGAAACGATGGTACGTCGCGCTCGGGATCGTGGACTTCCCACCACTATCTATCGCCCTGGATTCATCATCGGTGATTCCCGAAACGGGGCTGGAAATCCTGATGACTTCTTTGCCCGCCTTATGGTCGGAAGTATTCAACTGGGTGCGTTCCCAATTCTTCCCAACCAGAGATTGGAGTACGTGACAATCGATTACGTCGTCAAAGCTACGTTACACATTGCTTCTCGCAATGAAAATCTTGGAAAATCATACAGCCTGGTGGCGCCTGATCCCAAGGACTCAGTGAACCTCGAAAAGACAGTTGATGTCATCAGGAATGCTGGATACCCGTTGAAGCATATCCCATATTGGAATTGGGTTCGCATGCTACAGAGGACAAGTGATATGGATCACCCTTTGTTTCCGCTCCTGCCATTATTGCAGGAAACCGTGTTAAACGGACTCTCCCGGTTTGAGGTCAGTCGGAATACGCCTCACTATGACAGTTCGAATACGGTGGCGGCGTTGAAGGATGCGCCAGATATTCAGTATGTGCCTTTTGATTTCAAGATGCTGACCGGCTTCCTCGAGTTCTGGGAAAGGAAAGGATTTTACCGAAAGCCCAATATTAGCAATTAATGTTGGCATCCATATATAATCCCGTCATTGCCCGAGTCTCTCCGACAGGCGAGTGAATATTTCAAGTTACTACTAGCAATTGTCTGTTTCGAAGTGCTTCGGCGATTCTTCGTGTAGTATTTATACGGCGTCCAATCTGGACGAATCTTCCAGGGGTCCATGGGACGAGACGGCTTGATGCAGAACCAGTCCCCAGGCTTCCATATTCATCCGAGGTTATACACAATTGCCCAGCTCAGACTGACTCTGTAGTGATGCATAAACACACCCTATGAAAGATATTGTAGTATGAGTTAGGGTAGTATTTATGGCTGATAATGCAAAGAGCCGCTCTCAAAATAGCTAGAACTTGCGCCGATGTTCTCTGAAAGGATATCGACCTTCTCTCACAGGAATCTCATCGTACCATACTTCATACTCTTGCTGTCCGTCCTCTCGTGATCGGTGATTATTCCGCTGGACTGGCCTAACCACCTGAGGAATTATACTATTCCTGGGGGTGTGTTCTTCGTAGTCGTGCTGTCTGTATAGAGACCCGCGATTACTCCGCGGCGCTGGTCTAACCACCTGAGGAATCATATTCCTGGGGGTTTCTTCTTCGTAGTCATGCTGTCTGTATAGAGACCCGCGATTACTATTCCGCTGTGCCGGCCTGACCACCTGAGGACTTATATCCCTGGGGGTTTCTTCTTCGTAGTACTCGTGCTCTCTGTATAGAGACCCGCGATTACTATTCCGCTGTGCCGGCCTAACCATCCGAGGAATTATATCCCTGGGGGTGTGTTCTTCGTACTCCTGCTGTCCACGATTCTCCCACCAAGTTCGTTCTTCAAGTTCATACTCTCGCTGACTCTGGTGTCGTGACCCGGAATCACTCTGCGACGCAAAAATCACATCCCGAAGACTGTCCGCGTAATCTCTGGAAAGCCCCAGATCCTGGGCATCTTCCAACGCCACTTGTATCTCAGCAACATGTTTCTCCTCCGGCGGACCATCGATGGTCTCATCTAGGCTCAGATATACCAGCGCCTCGACTGTTTGTGCCCGTCTCCTGGGCTTTTCCCCCACAATTTCAATTATCCGACCCGACTGGTCAAGAATCTCCGTCACATCTCTTCCCACTAACGACGCGCTCGCTGTGACCAGCTGCACTTCGACGAACATCCTCTGATACACCCTCGGGACTTTCTCCTTTTCACTTAAGGCCATTTCATCTTTTGGGCTGAGCAGGTAGCAGAGCCCTTGCACCGACGCTTGATTGCTGTCTACCTTCACGATGTTCGCGTTCCCCTTGTTATTGATCTGCCATCGATATCCGGGGAGTGTGGCTCGGCCGAGGAAGCGACTATCGGGACATTGACGCGCTATTCGATAGAGGTACATGTTTCTTCCATAAGCAAAGTAAACTTGCATTCGGGAACGCGGCGATGCCATGGAACTTGACATTTTCTTTTTTTTTTTTGAATGGAAGTACAGACAATATGACGTCCTGAGAAGATAGTCCCGTTGAAGGATTCTATGCTCTTGTTAAGGGAAAACCTGAAAATCGGTCTATATGCAAGGTGGATATTGAGATGTGGAATATTTGAAATGATAGTATGGATCCTCCCAGGAGGTTGTCACGGTGTTGCTGGGTGTGGCATGGCAGAAGTCGACTCAGGTTATATCGTAACACTGTACACTCCGTATAAGTCAATCGCATTCAACCTTGACTCACGATCCGGACACTTGAGACACGCATTCAAACCAGGATCAGATCCCAAGAGCGCCCCAAGTTACGGGAAACATCCAGGCCCATACCCGGGGACAACCGTTATAGAACCCCAAAAGACTGGAGATAATCCGGGGGCAGTCCCAAAGACACCTGGTACGAATAGGGTTATACCCTCAGGGAGCCCTAAAGTACGGAGTTCTGAGAGACAGCCGGGGTGGTTCCCGTTGTCCAACTATCGAGACGGAGTAAGCAAAGTGGAATACTAATCCGTGGCCACCTGACCTTCGGTCTCTGCTCATATAATAAGCCTTCAACACCCTCACATTCATCAACGGTCCATTCATCTTCTGAAGAATACACAGGACAAAGAAGATCCACTGCTTCCAGACCTTGTGAGACGTGGGCGTGACTGACCTGTGTTACTTTAGGCTGTGGATGGGACTCCTGGAGTCTCACTAACTGCACACCAGAAGAATTCATTCTCTCCTGCTTTTCATCCATTCCTGATTTACTCACCATGAATGACATGACCACCGGTATGGCTCCTCGGGCTACTTCCTCGCGCACAGAGCCAAGGTACTACTACTTCGCATTTGGCAGTAATATGCATCTCACCCAGATGGCATCCCGCTGTCCCGGCAGCACGCTTGTCGCGAAAGGTATTCTCCATGGCTATCGATTCCAGATCAACGAGAGAGGTGTCGCCAACGTGATCCCCTCCATACCGGGAGAGCCCAGTTGCGTTGAAGGCATTCTGTTCGCCGTCACGTCTGGGGATATCACAACCCTCGATCGCAGTGAGGGGGTTGCGCAGAGATTCTATGACAAAGTCCGGCTTCCTGTTCAGGTTGAGCCGTTGGCAATCGACGCGCTCAAATCCACAAAGACGCTTTTCGCTGCGAGGGAACTGGAACTGCTCAACTCTTCGCCGGAACAGAAACAAAGGGCGGAACACAGCCAGGGAAGATCTATGAAAGAGGTCGAAGCCCTGGTGTACCTGAGCAGCCGGTACGATTGCCATGGTCGAATCAGAAATGAATATGTGGATCGCATGGAATTGGCCATGGCGGATGCGCAGAAGCTGGGGGTTCGACAATCATACCTGGAAGCTTCACTCTACCCAGTCGTGTTCGTTGAATCAGGTCGACCTGAGCTCGGCATGCTCGACATTATCGTGAGACGGCTGAAGCAGGCGACTGATGCCCTTCGAGTCCGACGATGACAATGCTGGCTTTGATAGCTTTAATTTCGCTGGGACGGGTATGGTAAAACTACAATGAAATCCTTCGTATTGGGTATTTGCTACTCCTAAATTGTATACTCAATCAACATGTGTTCCTCTAACTTCAATCGCGTTTATAAAACCTCGAACTGCTGTAGCTAATAGGCATCAACGTTGTTCAAAAAGAGGTCAACCACAGTTTGAATTGCTGATCGTCTACCACGGGACCTCCTGTCCCTTATAGGTAATGAACTTGCCCGAAGTCTCTTCTCGAGTAGCCCCATCGATCACCTGCAACATTCCCTTGACGCTGTTGTCGATCGTCTCAGGAGGACCAGGCGCGTATCCCCACTGCTGAGCGACAAATTCTCCCGCCCGCGTCTGCACCCAGCCCGGGTGCAGCGCCACAGCGATCAAATTCTGGTGTTGAGCGTGGAGAGCCCGCGTGAGCCAGTTACCCGCTGCCCGGCTGGGCCCATACGCGCCACCGGGGACTGGTTCTTGCCCGCCGATGGAACCGACGGAGGACGTGATGGAGATGAGCTTGGGCGTGGCGGCCGCTTTCTGCAGCAATGGCCACAACCCCTGGAAGACCAGCAATGGGGCAATTGTGTTGGTTTCGAAGGATGCGCGCAGGTCCTCCGCCGAAGTCAACACCGCGGGCACCATGGGCGCCGTCGCGTATCCCGCGTTGCAGATGAGAACGTCAATGTGGTCCACGCCGGCCGCGACATTCAAGGCTTCACGAACATTTTGAGGAGCAACTGCGGATGAGAAGTCGAGCTGCAGGATGTGAAGACTGCTCTGGTTGCCTGTGGTGAGGGACTGGGTCTCTGCCTTTAGACTGGCAGCTGCTTCCTCGTTGCGGACGGAGGCGATCACCGTAGTCGAGGGACGCGCTAGGAGGGACTTCACCAGACCGAGACCGAGACCTCTGTTTCCCCCGGTGACAACGTAGACTTTGTTGGTGGATGCCATGGTTGATAACAGGAGAGACTCAATGAGTAAAGTGGGTGGTGTGTTTTCTGGGGAATTCTCAGAGGAAAGAATTGAAACTCTAGAGCAGGAGTGGAGCAGTTCCTAGGGCTTATTTATATCATCCTTAAAGAGTCTATACTCCGTAGGACTCCATTAGTAGTACTGTACTAATGTGCATACTTCACTCTGTCAACATCAGTTCTTTGTTTGCTCCGAGTCTCTAGTCACCAAGGCTTACTGTTTGCCTCCAAGGTCAGTTCCACATTACAGCAAGTAGATATACAATATTCTATCCTGGTCTGTATCCGGAAGTTCAACCTCTATACTTAAATGGAGTTAGTATGTATGTACTTCTACCACCTCAACCCCACCTTGAGAACCCTCTTGGCCTTGCTGCCTGAGATTTATACGAGCAGGACTAGACCGCCTGTCTAGATAAGCCTAGCGCAGGATTCATCCCAAAGCCAATACTCTTCATCGTTCAGTTGCAAACTCCAATATCTGACTATGAGTCTTCTGGAATTGCCCGTACATGTTTGGACAGTAATGACTTTTTACTGAGCACCTTGAGTTGGATGTGCAGTCATCAATTGACGGAAGAATCCCCCAACAGGTTGTCCTAGACATCTTCCTGAGTTGATATGTACTCCGTACTCCGTAGTGAGTAGCACTAAGTGGTAGGTCCCGAGTCCAAGGTACCTCCATAGCCCCCGCCGTACTGACAGAGTTACCAAAACAAGCAAGGTCGGGAATCCGCGGCAGAATCTCCAGATTGACCTGCCAGCTAGGGTTTAGGGTACATCACGTGCAGACACGAGACATCACGTGGGCCACTTGGTTGCTAAGCGAGAAATCGTGAAATTTGAGTGTCATCGCCTCTTCCGACCGACCGGACCTTTCAGCGATCGTCAGCCAGCAACAACGAAAAATCGCAATCAGTATGTGAACCCGACATTTGCAGTGGTATTGCTATTTTGTTCAGGGAACGATGGGCTAACGTGTTTCCTTTTTTTTCGCGCGACTACAGTGCAGATGTAGGTTTCCCTCGTTCTCCGCACTCGATGCTACCATTGAACCCGCCGATGCGAAACCACCCGGGCTACGAAAAGACCTTGCACGATTGAAAAAAATGGGGGAGGGAATGATACTGACAAGATCTCGATCATAGTTTCGTCAAGACCCTCACGGGTAAGACCATTACCCTCGACGTTGAGTCGAGCGACACCATCGACAACGTCAAGGCCAAGATCCAGGACAAGGAGGGTATCCCCCCGGACCAGCAGCGTTTGATCTTTGCTGGTAAGCAGCTTGAGGATGGCCGCACCCTGAGCGACTACAACATCCAGAAGGTATGAAGGATTCCATTTATCGAAGTGTTTCAATTTTGGATGATCTTTCGTGATCGGATATGAAGAACGTGCGATGCGGTTGTTGTTATCTCTCACCCCCTCCCCCCTTCGTCCCTCACACTGGCGATGAAGATATTCGGGGTCCCGACCGCACAGGTATCATACGATGGGGAAACGAAAATGAGGGCGTGGGAATTGGGATACGCTTTGTTGAACCAAAAAGAAATGGTCGGCTGATGGGCATCAATTCTATAGGAGTCCACTCTCCACCTCGTCCTCCGTCTCCGTGGTGGTATCATCGAGCCCTCCCTTAAGGCCCTCGCCTCCAAGTACAACTGCGAGAAGAACATCTGCCGCAAGTGCTACGCCCGCCTTCCCCCTCGTGCCACCAACTGCCGCAAGAAGAAGTGCGGTCACACCAACCAGCTCCGCCCCAAGAAGAAGCTCAAATAAACGATTCGCCTTTATCTATCTTGTTACGGTTTTTCTACGTTGCTGGGGTTGGAGACATGCTGGCGGGTTATGAGTCGATTGCAGCCTGGGAGGTTTTGTACGGCGTTAGATGATGAAACATTATAGCCGAAGTCAAATGTTAATACTTGGCCCCCTCTCGGATCAAGTTGCAATCAAAACAATTGTAAAACTTTCAATTTCGCCCATAGTCCCTTATGATGACAGGTACAGTTTGGAAACACGCGGAAGCCCAGCGAACGTAGAAATGAAAAACAAGATGTCAAATACATAGTGTGGAAACTGGCCCTACTACCTGAGCAGAGTCATCAAGTCATCCAGAGGATCCTCGAAATGTGGAAAGTTGGAGCGTCCACCTGGGTTTTCTCAATCCCCAACGTGCGTCACTTGTCGTCATCGTCATGCTTCTCATCATCATGGCCCTTCTCGTGATCTTCCTTGTTCTTCTTGGAGACGGGGCTTCCATGTCTGCCAGTAGAATCGGTTAGTCAGGGACGGCATGTCCAAAGGTCAGATTGAAGAGAGCCTTACGCAAAGAACAGGATCTTGATCGCGATAGCGAAACCAGCATGCAGCAGAACGACCAGAACCAGTAGAATCTTGCTTGCCTTGGCATCCGTAGCACTCAGAACAGGATACAAGTTACGCAGCAGGAAGAAGACCGTCCAGCCGAAGCCAACACCCACAAGCGCCCAATTAAGCGCAGTGAGGGGGCTCCAGCTCACGAGCGCAACAGCAATCCAGATCAGATTCGAGTATCCATACAACGCCCAGCACTCAATCAAGTCCGCAGTGGAACTACCGAACCAGCGCAGCGCACCCCACAAAGCGATCGGTAGAACGAACGTGTACCCGTAGACCAGACCCGCGGCCCCGGAGAGGAGGGTGAAATCATAAGCGAAGTGCTCGACGTCGTTATTCGACAGCCATTGCGAGATAGTCCCCGTCAAGAAGAGGATCACGACTACGGTCGTGGCGATCCAAAATGGACCGTACAGGTCGGCGTTGCCTTCTAGGACATCAAGGAAGTTACTGCGCGGGTACACGGCGGCGACGCAGCGTCTCAGGACTTCATTGGTGTCGACATCGAAGAATCGCGCGTAATAGTGGATCGACCACCAGGTATGTTTGGAAGGGGTGCCGCCAGGTGACCTGTCACGACCGCGGGACGAACCTCCGCCGAGGAACGGTGCCGAATCCTGTTGCACTTTGGCATTGCGCTGATCGTTTTCAAAATCTTGTAGAGGAGGGGGTGGTGGGTTAGCTACTCCCAATGGTGAGACAGTGGGGGGGGAGCTCCAAAGGAACGATCAAACGTACTGGAAGGATGGAATTCAAGGTCCTCCTGAAGGTCGGTATGACCGAGGTCGCCCTGTAAGCGGGCATTAGGTCATTTGGAGCCGAGTAAGTAAGATAATGGGGACGTACCTCAGTATCGGCATCTACAATCACATCATAGCCCCGGTTTGCCATGTTGGGCTGTTTGATCTTTCCAGAACGCTGTTGTTCGTTTCCAGATGGAGGAGTTGTGGAAGAGTACACATCAGCGGCTGGCGGATCATAGTAGTTCCAGGTATCAGCCACACACTAGCCACTAAACTAAACTTGTGGGCGGTACTCCGTATGGAAAGTTGCATCCATTTATTATCTAGTATCTCTGTACGGTTTTTGATCTCATCCCACAATGCAGGACGATCCTGAAGTTGATTCATATTATAGTAATATATAGTAACATGGTACTGTACATGCATACACCATTTTTCTCAACCTTCCTCTCCACACAAAATACTATGAGTACCAACTGGAGAGTCTAGAAGAGGTCGCGAAATTGGAACGCCAGCTTGAATCTATTGATATACGACCATATGGTCGTGTCAAGACCCTTTTGTCTCATCCATACTGATATAGCACCAACCAAAATGGTGACGGCCACGGTGCCGATGGTTCTTCTATGCTGCCACAAGAAGCCAACCGCTTTCTCCTTCCACTCCTCGTAGCGGAGTATTCGCACTTGTGTATCGAAAAGATCTACTGCCTCTTCTGGGTTTTGTTTCTCAAAGATATCCCGAGTACTCTTCAGTACACTGGTTTGAGATATCTGCTTCCAAGCCCCAAACGGGAGTGATTCCGGTGGGTAGTCATTGAAAAGTTGCACGGCGCTCGATATCAGGCCTTCGAGATCTAGAGGACACGGTAGCTTGCAGAGTGTGAAATGTAACATTTCAGGTTCATCTTCCGGGATTTCCAACAATTCTCTCTTGCGGGAAAGAATAATCGCAACAAAAAGATAGACAGAGACGACGGGCTCTCGAGCCAGTAGAAAATCAAAGAGTCGTGCAATGTCGCTATACTCTTGTATATCATGGGCATACAATGTAAGAGTCGCTGCAAGCGCAAAGAATGGCTTGATATCCGCAAGATGGCGTCGGAGTGCGGGATCAGCTCTTTCCATGATCGCTGGAATGAGCTGCAAGTGCTTCACTGTTGGCGAAAGGGATGGTAGCATATAATCTCTTATCCGGAAGAGAGACAACCGCGCAACCGCCGAGGCCGCATTTTGGCCTCCAAGTACTAACAGCAAAACCTGCACGATATCATGATACCCTTGAAAATAGCACAGCATCGGGTAATGCCGTAGTACCTGTTTGATTAGATATGACAGCTCTCCCTTCTTGGACGATAGCTCATCGTCGGCGCCTATAACAGAAGGATTAATGTACTGTACGTGGTAAATCGAGATGCCAAAATACCTACAATTAGGGTAATAAACAAACGACCTGTTCACATCAAGCTGAACTTGGTCTTCGTCTACATGCGGCGACAGGTCTTCCCAGGCTCCCAGTTCATAATCTCTGTCACTTTGAAGAAGGATAGGCCCTATTCCTTGGTTATCAAAGGGTGGCTTCCATCATAGCTGGTGACTTACAAGCAAGTCGTCTGATGTCATCGCGAAGGAAACCACCTTCTAAAGTGGCATAAGAAACCAATGCATCCAAATCACGCATTTCACAGGCTCGCCGGATGGCATCTTCCTTCTCTGCTAGGCGAGCTGCGGTCTCTTCATTTTGGATTCTCTCCAGGTCTTGAGATGCATTTTCCGATGCAGAATTCTGTGCTGTTGCAAAAAAAGTCTCTGAGCTGTCACTCTCGGGTTTGTCTTGGAAATCAGATCGATCGTCCATTCTGCTTGCTCGTTCTAATGGCAGTTTTCTAGGAGGAGAGAGCAATTCAAATTTTGAATTGGTATTAATTAGTATTTCATCTGCTGGGCTGACCACGGACGATAAAGATTCATGCTATGGTTCAAATGATTACCATCTGGCAAGAGTCCTGATATCAAGTTAGACCGATATGGGAATCAACTGCGTTGATTGGTGACAGTTGGCATTTTAGCGTGAACAATTTGCATACCAGATGGACTTAAGGAGCACTAGGGAGTCATGAACTCATGGAGTAAGTTAGTAGTAGTAATAATAGTAGTACTCCGTACTGCGTAGTAAATGCATAAATGCTGAGAGTCAAGTGGAGTCCGGATATCATTATCGCTGCAGGCCTCAGGCTACAAGCTGCGGTGTCCCGTGATTTGTTGTTCATTGGGTTTGAAATCGAAATCAGACTCCGCAATTAAACCGCCGCCCAAACAGCAACCCAGGCAGTAATACCCTCAGCCCCTCCAGGGTATGTACTATGCAGTTGTGGTTGTTGTCAGCCTTAAAAGAATCAAATAATACTGCTATGACCTAATTTCACTCCCTCTACGGAGTACACTGGAAGGTCAACACTGCGGATTTGGTGCCCAAAGTACCTATGGTGCAACAGTTCCTATTGAACTTGCCTGCAGCTTGAGTTACTACGGACCCATGCGTTTCTTGGCGGTTATATTCACAAGTCCCACCTCGTTCCTTTGTTTGTTCGCTCAAGCTTGAGTGCGGCAAGGCTTAGGAGGAGATGGTCCAGGCCTATCAAACGTATGCTATTGGTACGGAACTCATCCTGTAGTAAGTCTTGCCGTCCACTCGTCTTTCAGGGAGGATATTCTAAAAACAGGCACTACATTTCTCCCAGTTAGAAATTCATCTCTTGCCAAGTGCTTGCCTCCCCAATACTTGGAGACAGGAGCAGTCTGCGGTCAAGTACATGCTTGGGTACTTTCACTCGGACACAGTAGAATGCGATATTGTCCTTATACTGCTTCAAGTATGTCAAATGAAGAAGTTCCTTTCAGATCCTAGCATTTTTTTCGGTATTGTTCGGCCTCTTCTTCTGCCTCCCTAAGCAATTTGTACCCCGTGCCGGGATTGTGTTATGCTGCGAAGGGACAGGCGAGAGACTGCTTAAATAAAGCCAGCCCATTTTCCCTCAAAGACCTTGGCTCACCTCTCTTGCGTTAATCATATTGCTTCCAATAAACCTCCTATTCGCTACAGTATCTTGTGTTCAAGACACGGCAAGCTTCTTCACTGGATCATCATGGCTTTCCCAAGAAACCACCAGGACGCGGGTCCCCACGGCACGAATGCTTCGGTAAAGCGCCGCAGCATGGATCAGATGGATATAGAGGATGACATATTGTCTTCGGACGCCCAGCCCAAAATGGGCCTTTTATCACGCACTCTGATACCAACCCCAATCATCCAGTGGATACTGCCTGCGCGCCTGCGAAGTGAGCATCAAAATGATGTTGTTTTCGTTGGCGAGCGAAGTTTGCAAATCAAGGAAGCCGTGTCCGGTATTCATTTGGAGGACATCACTGCAAAAACAGATTTCGAGTCCAATATCATGGCAGCGAAAGTCATCAACGTGAGCTCAGAGTTGCCCTGGGAGTCGCAGATGAAAATGGGAGCAAATAGTGCAGCTGTCAACTCAGACCTGCAGATGAATCTGCCTCCTCAGATGTTAATGCTAAGTCTTGCTTCAAGGGAGCTAGTGTTTCTCTACTATTCGACCTCCAGTGATCAATTTATCCACCATCATCGGCCCTTGCCAAATGACGTCAGTACATTCGAGCGGTTTGGTCGAAATGTTGCGGTCGAACCAAGGTAGTGATTTCTTTTGGAAGTACTTGGGCAGGACTAACAAGTATAACAGATCTCGTGCGGTAGCAGTCAGTGCGTCTTCTGACTATTTTGGTGTGTTTACCTTGAGACAGCCTCCAGTCCTCCAGTCGCAGATCGCACATAATCAGCTAGACCCCATAGCAGAGGTATGTACATAGTATTACTTCTTTGTACCATGTGCTAAGCTGTGTTATGCTATTTATAGGAGCGCTTCTTTCGTGTTGATGGTGACATCATATTTATGGAGTTTCTATATCCAAGAAATGAGGACGATGGCAAGATTCTCCTCCTTCTTTTAGTTGCCCAGGACCAGATTACCCATGCAATATGTTATGAGTGGGATGCGAGCGAAGATCTGCGTCACGCCTCTCCAGTAGTAACCAAGAGACTACTGCCATTCGAGGACAGGTTACCGACAATACTGGTTCCGTTGACCAAAACGTCCTCTTTCTTGATCGTCACAACAACTACAATGGCAGTTTACAAGAACAGGCTAGATCCCCGGAGACAGCCCAGCAGATATCCACTTTGTGTCCCTGATCAAGAGTCTCGAAGGTCCCCACTGTGGACTCGATGGGCAAGGCCGTTGCGCAATTGGTTATACAACCAAAAGCACGATGACATTTATCTCTGTCGTGAAGACGGACAAATCTTTTACCTGGGAATTGGAAATGAAGGTGAAGTCGAAAACCAAGCGCATCTAGGACAACTTTGTTGTGATGTCGATGCTGCATTCGATATTCTGGACTTTGGTCATGAAGGAGGCGACCTACTTCTGGCCGCTGGAAACACGGGTGATGGTGGTCTATTCGTTCAAAAAGCTCGAGAGCATCCTAGATGTGTCCAGAAATTTATGAACTGGAGTCCTGTCACGGACTCCGTAGTTGTGAAGTCGCCTAATCAGCAATCTCCGTTGTCTGCAGACGTGGCTGGTGATCGACTGTTTGTTTGCTCCAATTCATCCTTCGCCCAGGGTGGGATCGTTGAGCTCCGACATGGGATCGAAGCACAGATAGGCTTGGTTGTCTCTTTGGATGGGATGTCAAGTACAAGAGATATATGGACAATGTCGACTGGCACAAATGGAGGTGTTACTGTGCTAACATCCGACCCTGAGTCTTCGGTAGTCCTGGACCTACCCGCTGATTTTGAAGAGGAGATATCTGCAATCGACGACGCAGAATCTGGCCTTGATTGCGACTCCCAAACATTGGCAGCCGGATGCACCGACTCAGGCGTTATTATTCAGGTGACGGACAAAGCGATTCGTCTCGGAGCAACCGCTGAATCGATGCCGAGTTCCGGCTTCCAGTGTGATTATGACCAAAGTATCATAGTTGCTGCCGTAAACGCTCCTGCATCTCTCATTGTCGCCGCAGTTCGCAATCAATATGGACTGCACCTTCATGCTATACACCTGACCGCATCTGGCGATTTATCCGATGTTCGTGGGCCGCTAAGGATTCATTTCGAACCCGTCTGCATCTCTGTCGAGACTTTTGACTTTGGCTCTTTCATTTTTGTGGGTGCAGGCAATGGGAAGATATTTCTCTACAGCGTAGAGGGAAAAGCGATCACGTTCGTTTCCGAGAGACCCACGGACGTAGCGTATAGTGAAGATATATCAAAAGCGATTGATAGCGTTGCGATTGTTAACAAGGTAGAGGAGGGGCCATTGAGGAGGTTTGTCCTCCTCTGCGGCCTGCGAAGTGGCATCCTGGTGCCTTTTGGTGTAACATTAGACATTGCCAACGCTGCAGCTTCCATTGGTACGTTTGCCGGATATTTGAGGAATGAGTTCTTGCTGACCTATTGTGGGATAAGTACTGAGGCAGGCATGTCCACAACGACTAGGACATACTTCACTCTCGGTGCAGAGCCGTGGAGACCTCGCATTGTTGACTTGCGGGCAAGGATTCTGGCAGATATCATGCACGTACGACGGTCTGGTGCCAGACTGTAGTCTTCAGAGGATTTGGATCACGGATCAGAATAATGTGAGCTTCAATATTTCCTCACGTTCTCTGTTGCAGTAGCTAATGTTCTCAGCCTGCCTACCATCCAAGAAGTATATACAGCTTCTCTCTCACCAACTTTGTCAATTCGGACGTGGAAGGGCTCTCCAATACTCTTTTCTGCATCGCAGACGGGCAACTTATGGTCTGCACTCTGCAGCGAGATGAGAAGACTGTCCCAAGGAGAATCGGTCTTCCAGGTAGCGCCACTAAGCTTGCCTATTCTCATTATCTGAAGAGCTTAGTTGTGGCATACAGCCGAAATGAATTTGACACTGATGCAGATCCTATCAAGCGCTATACTCGGTCTTACATTGAGTTCGTTGATCCTGATTCACAGCAAAAAATCTGCAGCCCTTTCGATGCCTCTGAAGACGAATCCAACCCTTGGAGGCCGCATGGGGCCGCTGGAGAGAAAATCAGTTGTATTTTAGAGTGGACACCCAAGAAAAGCGACGAAGAGTATCACTTCATTGTCATTGGCACGGCCCGTAAAAATCAACAGGACCGAGGTCGGGTCATCTTTCTACAGGCGTCAAGATTGGAGTCAAACCCTTCGCGAATTGAATGTACTGTGAAATATGTTCACAGATTTGAAGGACCGGTGTATTCGATCGCGCCATATGGCAACTTTACTCTAATGGTTTCGACTGGGCATGAGATAGTACCATTGGAACCCAAATTTTCGCAGACGAGATGGCTTCGGGCAGCAAGGTACTCTGTATTATCCCCAGCAGTTTCGATGAGCTGTCATGAGCCCTACCTATACATGTCGACATCTCGAGAGTCTCTGACGATTCTCAACACATCGGAGGAAAAACTGGTGCTCCATGCTTACGATCGACAGAAACACGATGGGCTTTCCCATGTTCATATCGGAGGAGAGATGCAACTCACACTTGCCTCCAGCCGAGGCGGCCGGGTCAGTCTATTGACTGAGAGAGGGGTAACTGAGAACGATAAGATGATGCCCGTGGCATTGTGCGAGGCACATCTTTCATCGTCTGTCACGAGGCTCAGTCCCGGTACCCGGCATTCGTCCATGCCTACTGGTTCCCACGTAATCTATGGCACAGCCATGAACGGCACAGTTTACCGCTTCTTGACATTGAGGGAGAAGGAATGGCGCTTGCTACGTTTGGTGCAGAACTTATGCATCCGTGACATGATCATATGCCCCTTTACGCCAAAAAGGAAACGGCAACGGAACCCTGCAGGAAACGAATCCCTTGACTTCCAGCCATCTCAGATGCATATCGATGGGGATGTCCTCAGTCGTTTACTCATCCGGGGACCCGGTTATCTCATGTATATGCTAGCTACGGAAGAGTTTTACAGTCCTTCTATGCCAGAAACTGGCTCGCCACAGGCCATTTACGAACGGTTTTCGGAGCTGTCGAAGGATCTTCTTGGAGAAAGCCTGAACCCTATTGAAGATGTAATGAAGTGGCTCAAGCGAACATTGCAAGTGGGCTTCTAGAAGAGAATAATCTAGATAAATCGAGGTGCACATATCCTCTCTATTGAGAGAAAAAAAAAAGAATAATTCATAGAAACCATAGAGAGGTGAAGACGTAGGGAAGAATAGGGTACTTCGTAACCAGTAGTAAGTCCGCAGAACGGAGCCTGAGGCGGCCAACTGGCCAAAGAAACAGAAAACCGCCTTCTCGGATATCAAAATGCCAATTCAAGTTCGTCCCCACCAACACCCCATCCCAAAATTCTTAATCACCCACTCAAAGACCTTCGTCGAGTCTCCAGCCTTGGACCTTATCAACCACAGGGGGAAAAGGTGCTCGTTATCTTTTCTTCTCCTTTGTCCCTCGTAGCCATTTTCTCGTGGAGAAATTTAGGCTGATTTGCCACATTGTTAATTTCTTCCTCTTTGACGGCCGCAGGCGGAATATCTATTAATTCTTGTTCGTATACCTACTACGCACCTTCGATTGTCACGTCGAATTTTAATATATATACCCTTTCTTCGTCCTTGTCACTAACATACGTCATTTAGGAGTAGTCAAGGATATTTCTACGATTGTCGGTTGAGAAAGACTTTTTTTGTTACTTAAATCGAACTCCCGTCCCTCCGATCCATAGTTCGAAATACCCAATATGGCGCCCAAGAAGAAGGGAAATAAGAGGCAGGAGGAAGACTGGGAAGCTGAGCTCGGAGAATCGGCTCCCGCAGCCGGTGACGAAGCTCCTCCCCAGGAAGCTACCGCGCCCGCCGAAGAAGAGGAGGGAGCAGGTGGTGGGGGTCTACTCGCTGCTTTGAGGAAGAACAAGAACAAGAAGGCGAAGAAGGGAAAGCCGCAGAACGATTTCGTGGAGGGTGAGGACGCGGCTGAAAACGGAGATGCTGATTTCGCCAGCAAGCAGCCTGAAGAAGGAACTTTCGATGATGAGGATGACGTCTTCTCTAAGAAGAACCAGAAAGCTGCTCAAGCTGCTGTCAAGGCCGCTGCTGCCCCAAAGGAGGAGGGAGATGGCGAGTTCCGCGTGAAGTCTAAGAAGGAGAAGGAGAAGGAAAAGAAGGAGAGAGAGAAGCAGCGGAAGAGGGAACAGGTATTCGGGCCTTTCGTCCTGGTTTACTGTTCCATTTTGCTTGTGCTAATCATTGAATCTGCTATTTAGGCCGCTAAGAAGAAGTCTGACAAGCCTCAGCAGCCTGCGAAGGCCGAACCTGAGAAGAAGCAAGAGGCTGCACCGGCTGCTGCTGCTGCTCCCGTCCCCGCTGCCCCAGAGCCTACTGGTGGCAAGAAGAAGAAGGTCCCTGCCCATCTTGCCGCCATTCAGAAGCAACAGGAGGCTCTCAGGAAACAGCGTGAAGAAGAGGAGCGACTTAGAGCCGAACAGGAAGCTTTAGAGGAGGAGAAGAAACGCCGGGAAGAAGAGGAAGAGAAGAAGAAGGAAGAAGCTCGCCAGCGCAAGAAGGAGAAGGAGAAGGAGAAGAAAGAACAACTCAAGAAAGAAGGAAAGTTACTCACGAAGGCCCAGAAAGAAGCAAAGGAGCGCAATGAGCTGCGTCTGAAACAAATGCTTGCTTCCGGTGTAGGCAAGGTTGCTGGCCTGGAAGAACAGGGTACGGAGAAAAAGAGGCCTGTTTACGATAACAGGAAGAAGAAGAAGGGCCCGGCTAAGCAAGAAGAAGACTTGGAGGCCGCCGCCGCACGGGCCAAGGCACAACGTGAAGCTGAAGAGGAACGCCGAAGGAAGGAGGCTGAAGAGAAGGCGAAGGCCGAAGCCGAAGCCGCCGCGGCCGCGGCCGCGGCGGCTGCAGCTGCTAGCGGAGAAGAAAGTGAACTTGACGACTGGGAGAAGGCTGCTGATGCCGAAGACGTAAAGGACTCCTGGGACGCTCCGACCGATGAGGAGGACGAAGCAGAGAAGTCAGCCACAAATGGCACCGCCAAGGCCGAGCTTGCTGCAGCTCAAAAGAAGACCGATAGCGAGGAGGAGTCTTCCGAGGAGGAATCTTCGGAGGACGAGTCGTCTGACGAAGAACAGTCTGCCGCACAGAGGGCCATTGCTCAAAGGAAAGCGGAAGCTGCTGAGCGCAGGAAGCAGCAGCATGAGGAGGCGTTGGCAGCTCGCTCAAAGGACAACCTACGTTCCCCCATCTGTTGTATTCTGGGCCACGTCGATACTGGTAAGACCAAGTTGCTGGACAAAATCCGACAGACAAACGTCCAAGAAGGCGAAGCTGGTGGTATTACCCAGCAGATCGGTGCTACTTACTTCCCTGTGGATGCTCTGCGTCAGAAGACTGCTCCAGTGAACAAAGATGGTTCATTTGAATTCAAGATTCCTGGTCTGCTGGTCATCGATACCCCCGGTCACGAGTCCTTCTCGAATCTGCGTTCTAGAGGTTCCTCTCTTTGCAACATTGCCATTTTGGTCGTCGATATCATGCACGGTCTCGAGCCGCAAACCCTTGAGTCCATGAGGTTGCTCCGTGATCGCCGCACTCCTTTCATTGTTGCGCTGAACAAGATCGATCGTCTGTACGGCTGGAAGAAGATTGACAACAACGGCTTCCAGGAGAGCTTGGCTATGCAGAACAAGGGCGTCCAGAACGAGTTCCGCACGCGTCTCGAGCGGACCAAGGTCCTGTTCGCTGAACAGGGTTTCAACGCTGAGCTGTACTGCGAGAACAAGTCCATGGCTCGCAATGTCTCCCTCGTGCCTACCTCCGCCCACACTGGCGAGGGTATTCCCGATATGCTGAAGCTCCTGACCACTCTGACTCAAGAACGTATGACTAACTCGCTCATGTACTTGTCGGAGGTCGAGTGTACTGTTCTTGAGGTGAAGGTGATTGAGGGTCTTGGTACCACTATCGATGTTGTCCTTTCCAACGGTATTCTCCGGGAGGGCGATCGAATTGTACTATGCGGTCTGAACGGTCCTATAGCAACCAATATTCGAGCGTTGCTGACGCCGGCGCCATTGAAGGAACTTCGTCTCAAGTCACAGTATGTTCATAACAAGGAGGTCAAGGCTGCCCTGGGTGTCAAGATCGCTGCCAACGATCTCGAACACGCCATTGCTGGTTCTCGGTTGATGGTTGTTGGACCTGACGATGATGAGGAGGACATCGAGGAAGAAGTCATGTCCGACTTGGAGAACCTGCTGAGCAAGGTTTCCAAGGATCAGCGTGGTGTCAGCGTCCAGGCTTCGACGCTTGGTTCGCTGGAGGCTCTGCTCGAGTTCCTTCGTGCCTCAAAGATTCCCGTTGCCAACATTTCCATCGGCCCTGTTTATAAACGTGATGTGATGATGGCCGGTACTATGTTGGATAAAGCCAGGGAATACGCCGTCATGCTGTGCTTCGATGTTAAGGTGGATAAGGAAGCAGCTGCTTATGCTGAGGAAGTCGGTGTCAAGATCTTCACTGCAGATATCATTTACCATCTGTTCGATGACTTCACTCAGCATATGGCTGAATTGACGGAGAAGAGAAAGGAGGAGAGCAAGATGCTTGCTGTCTTCCCTTGTGTGCTCCGCCCCGTTGCTGTCTTCAACAAGAAGGATCCTATTGTCATTGGTGTCGATGTCGTCGAAGGTAGTCTGCGGATGCATGCACCACTTGCTGCCGTTAAGAGCAATCCAACGACCGGAGCTAAGGAGATTATCGAGATTGGCAGAGTGTATGTTTCTTCTCTCCACTACCCCCCCCCCCAAGCTTCGCTTTTTTTTCTTCTCGTGCATTACTAATATTCTGGTGACAGTGTATCAATCGAACGTGACCATAAGACAGTTAACGTGGTCAAGAAGGGTCAACCGTCTGTCGCTGTCAAAATCGAGGGAGCCAACCAGCCCATGTACGGCCGTCAGCTGGAAGAAAAGGACACTTTGTACTCTCAAATCTCCCGTGCCAGCATTGACACTCTCAAGGAATTCTACCGTTCGGAAGTGTCGATGGAGGAGTGGGGACTTGTCAAGAAGCTTAAGCCCGTGTTCGACATCCCTTGATTCTGCACGAGCTTATAACTCGCCATAGCCCGGGGGTCTGCGAAGCAATTTGACGACGTCCTGGATTGGTGAACACGAGACATTCGACGCTCGGTTGTTCGCCGGAATTCCGGGCGGAGTCAACCATCGGGAAACGAGCTACCAGGCTCGTGCGCATGTGTATATGTCTACCATATAGCGATGAGATTTCTTATGTGCCGTGATGATTTGATGTACTGCGTTGAAGTAGTACATGCCATGATGAATTAAAATGGATGTGGCCCGGTCTAACACGGGTTAAAAGATGCATCACGGCTGTCTCTGGGGCCAGGAATAAAAAGGAGAAAAGGAGAAAAGAAGAAAAGAAGAAAAGTCGACGAACTTGCGTGCACGCGGAATGCTCACCAACTGGGTTATCCAAAAAGCAAGATGTCTGTACATGAGAAGGATTCCAAGAGGCCGTGGTTGATACCTATAGTTTTGCTTTGTTAATGATACTTGCGATTTAGTTTTGAATCTATTCCATTTGTCCACTGTCACAATTAAATCAATACATACATCTAAGACTAGGACGGATGCCCACTGCAAAGTTAACCCAACCCCCTAAGCATCCAACAATCACATCCACAACCAGCCCATCCCCCAAAGAAAGAAGAAACAAATCAAATCAAAAGAAATCACTCCGACTCCCCCTCCCACCTCTCAACCCTCCCCCCCCTCCCCGCCCAATCCAACCAACTCCCCTCATAAACCCCAATCCGCCCCGGATCATACCCAGCCTGGACCGCCAACTGCGCCGCCGCCCTAGCCCTAACCCCGGCCTTACAATAAAACACAATATCCCCCTCCTCCCCAACCCCAGGTTTCCGGTATCCGAATCTCGTCTCAAACTCCTCGGGCGTCAAAAACAGCGCATCCGGCTGCGACGCAAGCGGCACGGACACAGCGGAGGGGATAATGCCAGTGGAGTTCAGTTCAGCGGGTTCGCGGACGTCGACGAGAATGGGGGGTTTTTGAGGATTTGTTTCCAAGGTGGCATTAATCTTTAGTTTTTTGAAAAAGAAATTGGAGATCAGGTTAGATGGGGTTTTTTGAATG
>ML739105.1:0-92119 GCA_009193565.1 Aspergillus coremiiformis | reverse complement strand
TCTAGATTAGTCTAGAACTTTATAAATTATTATAATAAATTAATTCTTTCTTGTAATTTATAAAAAAAAATATTAATTTATTTTATAGTACTAGTCTTAGTACTAATTATTTTCTTATATATAAATATTTCTAATAAAAAAGTATTATAGATAGTTAATTAGATTTTTTTATATATTATATTTAATTAAACTATCTTGTAATTATAAGTAACAAAATTATAAGAAAAAGCTTAATAATTAAGATAGTATAACTAGATTAAGACTTTATATTTATAAAGATAGATTTTTTAATTATTAAAAAGATTATTACTAAGATCTTAAGTTCTAGATATTATTTATAAAAAGTTAAATATTCTTATTCTATAGTATACTTGGTAAGTACCTGTGAGTATAGACTTGGCACCCTTACAATAACTTAATAATATTAAGTTATTTATACAGATAGTATATATACCAGCGATCCCATACTGACTACGCTTGTATCTCATGTACCCGGTACACTCAGGATCACAATAGTAATTAAACTATTTAATTTTATATTTAAATATATGAAACAGGAAGCTTTCTAGATTATTATATAAAAATAATAATTAAAAAATAATAAATATATTAATAAACTATATTAACTCTATAAAAAGAAGCTATATAATATTAAAAAATAGATTTAAATAATAGAAAAGTAAAATTAATATATTTAAATAAGTAATAAGTAATAAATAAAAATAAATATAAATAATAAATAAAAATATAGTTTAAAAACCTACAATCAGAATTAGAATCTATAGATTATTTATATTATAGATAACAAACAGTAACGATAGACAGAACTAGTAATTCAGGCTGGTACCGTAACACTATCATCACTAAGGATTTCACCGTTCCAGAATTTTACTATCACTGACCTAAATCCTACCATCACTGAGCTATAAGTCCTATGCATTGGAATGGATATTACTGAGAAGGAAATTAATAATCTAGCTCATGAATTCTACCAGAGTCAAATCTATGATATAAATAATGGTCTTGAGATTGGAGGGTGGCTCTACAAGTGTCCCAGCTACAAGAGGGAATTTTCAAAGCTTTCTGCACTTTACCAACATGCTGAGAATATATCACCCTGCTCTCCACTCCTATTAAAGGAAACAGTAAGGTTGTCTGGCTAAGCTAGAACGGTACATTGCTTGTAGACTGTACTAGTAGCTTTAGCAAGCAATATTCCAACATGTGTCTTTCACCATCATGCTGTAGTAGAGTTAATTACTCCGTTCATGGTTATTTTGGTGACCAACTATCTTCAATGGTTTCAATAATATTATCAACAATAGGACACTCCGATATCCCTTCGTCCCTGTCAAATAAGTGGTTTTGCGATGGCAAACAAGCAGTAGAAATCTTTTCCTTGCAATTACCCAGCCTTGATATCTTTCTAAAACAATGACATTTATTAGTAGCAAACTATTCCATCTCCTCCAGTTGCACCTCCAAATTGAAGTCTCACACCGGGACGGTAGCGATACACGAGCACACCACACGGAATGCAGAACCGGCACTCTCTCTCTGGAGACAGAATAGGGGACAGTTTTCCACGATGGCCCTTTATCATTGCATTAGAAAGGTATGCAGCTGACCAAATCCTTAAACAGATATAACAGGCAAAATAGCCAACCCGTGCTATTGGCTGTTTTGTATGTACCCCCTCTTTGTTACCTTACAGAGAAGCAATTGCAAGGCCATCGCTCTATCTTGAAAAGATCAATCATATACTAGCTACAATTAAACATCGATTTTCAAAATTATAGAATAAATGTTGAAAATATTCAAGTAGCTGTTGCTAGAGATTAGCAATTACTGATAGTATCTATTATTGCAGAGCGAACCCACTTGAATGTTAAATAATATCATAAACTAGGTTGATTCGAAAAAGCTAGACTCAGAGCCGCTCATGGTAGGATACTCTTTGCCTTGTAAATAATGCTTGAATCTGCCGTCGGAAACCCTCATTGTATGAGTAAGTAAGAGCATTCGCAAGACCAACGAATTGTGTCGATGCTTGTAGGATCTGCAGCCACTGCACTTTACAACCAAGGGACTCCATCAATCGATTGAGCAGACCTGGCAGCCACAGGAGAACGTAGAACACAGGATAGCCATTCAGCAACATTACACGGTGAACCTCAACGTATCCGAGTTTCTTGTCTCGTTGTTCCATGCGATGGTCTCTGCTCCATGGGCTATCACAATTCATTGGATGGGAGTCGATGGTGCTTGTTTTGTGTTGACTCGGAAAGCTTTCGTCTGGGGGGGCCTCATTAGAATCACAGGATGGAGCAAATTCCATTGACTTAGCTGCGTAGGAGACCTGAGATGACGGGCGGTCTCTTGACGGAGACTCGGTTGTTTCAGCAAGGCTGGCTTGATGATTGAGTGCATTGCTGCCCCGAATCGTAACGGTCGTATCCATTCTTATGGACAATAGCTCTACTGGATCTCGGTCCATGGTGGTTGCTGTATCACAACCCGAGGTTGTATCACCGGTCGGGAACAGTTTTAGATGCTTATAACGACGTTTGACCACAATGAAGACCACAATATACGTGCCCGCCGTTATAAACACAATCGCAATCCGCCAACCATGTCCGAGGGCGTACCGTAATCCCAGATAACGCGACTCGATCCAACACCAGTTGCCACTCACAGGTCCAAGGATGTCCAGGGACAGGGCAGTGAGGCCTGTGATGACTCCACTGTTAGCATCGAGTTCCAAACACAGAATACAGAGAGCCGAAATACTAAAAATACGAAAACAAACTCACTAGTGACCAAAGGGATGATCCATATGGAAATACAGAGTATTACTTTGGAAACCCAGCCCAACGACGAGACTGTTGTTGGTCGTTGGACAATCCACAATGCCACCATGCCGATGGCAAGAATCGAAAAGTCAATCGCCTATGCGATGGACTGGTAAGAGAGGAATGCGTTTGGGAGGCTCATTGATGAGACCTACTTGAACAGTGAACTGACCGATCCAACCATTGAATTGGCAGCCGGGGCCAGGATCGAGATCACGATGTCGAGTCACAACTAGAATGCCAGAAACGGTATTGTTAGTCGAATTGAGGAAATCTATCCAGTAGGGAACACGCAATTCATTAGCAGGATGATCAGTTGCCACGCAGTAAGAGTTGGAAGATTCTACTGTACATACCAGCGATGGTCAGATTGAGAATCAACCAGTGGCGGAGATGTGTTTTGGGCGAGATGGCGAAGATCAGGAGAACAAAACCCGTCGCAAGGGCCGACAGTATACTTCCAACAAGCGTCGGGATGGATACAGCGAGGTCAACAGCCATTGGATCTGGAAGGACTAGGATAGGGCTCCATATTGTATTTATCGTGAAGGAAGCATGGTTATAAGCGGCATTAGGGTGGACACAGCGGTGTCTACGGAGTACTGTATTCTCAAATGGGATCAAATGAACCCCTCTGGCGGCCTGCTCACCTCCGTTCTCTTTTATTACATAATTCCAGCTTACGAGGCCTGAAGCTTGAAAGTTGGTCCAAGATTTGGGTCACTTACTCCGGAGTGCCCTGACAAGGTGCGAAAACAATCCGAGTGGGACGGAGGGCGCGTCTGGACATCCTTTCGAGTCCTTTCGAGCCTTGAGAATTCTGCTTGTTGATTGCCCGGGGTAATAGGAGCCTCTACAATCAACTTGAATGATACCCTGATCATGTTCCAAATTTCAGTTCGCTAGTGGATGATCCTGATACCACCCCAAGTTCCATTCTGAATCCTTCCCCCAGTGTTGTAACCCCAAGATACGTCACTGAAATGCACACCGAGGATCACAGGTCCATCAATGGCAGCTTCACGCACTCAGAGAGATATATAGTCTCGCTGTGTCGGCCATTTGCGGGGTATGGCACCCCACGACGTAGGGTAGACTGAGGTGGTGATCGGGCTATCTTACATATAGTATGGTTGGAGCCGAGGCAAATCATTTATCTACGGGCCAGGGGCTTCAACTATTTGAAGCTTTTGCTATAGTACTATCGAGTAACTAGACCTGCAAGTGGCAAGACGCCCGGCTCTTGCTTAAATACTGTTCCAGAGGGATTGTAATGATCTTCTCTACATTCGGTTTGTCGAAAAGGGTCTAAAGTCTTGAGAACCAACGGTTGTCTTTGCCAAGCGTGGTTCACAGCAAGATTGAATTGGCTTTCGCATACCGACCCGCGGATTTATGAAAGGTCATCGACTAGTGCATGCACCATTGTTGCCATGTCAGGAACGGAATGCTTTTTTATCCACGGCGTAGATAATTCTCGGTCTCGGTTGACCGAAGGATTAAACCATAATCAATTTGAAACATAACTATGACAAAGGGGAAAGGATAAAATTAGGGTGGGCGAGGTGGAAAGCAAATCTGGCATTTCCCAGATGGGGAAGCGAAGAACACCAGAAACCACATAGGATACTTAGTAACAAGGTGACTGGGGAGAGGTCAAACCGAACATCATAGCCATAGTCAAGCTATCGCGAGCCTTCCACCCCGAAATAATGACTCCACGGACCCACAGCCCATGTCTAGAATAGTAAGATCTACCGGATACAGAGTCGAGGAGTCGAATTCCGGAAGGAGACTCTCAAACCAGAGTCAGGATACTATATCTATTGGAGGTGAGTATCGTGTCTGGTAGCGCATATTGGCAATTAGGGCACGGCTTGAATCCGGGTGATGGAGTCATGAATAAAGCAGTCTTGGGTAAGCCACCCATACATACAAGCATGGAGATCTCACCTGTCTTTAGAGTGCATGATTAGAGGCATACTCTGCCAGCTCTGGGGCTCGAAATAAAGTGGGCCCGGAGAGAGTCAAGGTAGAAAATTCCAGGATCCTTCCACTTTGAAGGAATGAATTTCCATTCCTATCTACATAGGAATACTCATGCTGCTCTATCATCAAGGTGTTGCAACTTCTTCTATACTATTTAATTTCCCTGCTTCCTTTCCACTATTACCGTGCACAAGGCTTTTCCAAGCTCTTGAGCCATTGAATCATGGTACAGTACAAGATTTCTAGAATCTTCATGTTCCTCAAGAATTGTCCACCCAACCGACTAATCAGGCACGGAGTCCTTGGAACATTAGACACTTTGCCCTGCGTGATATCATCTTTGCATCTCAAAGTAGTACTTCGCGGGCTTTACCTCCCTTGCCCGATTCTCTTCTGTTAATCTCTACAGCCAGCTGATTATTCGACGTCGCGATGTCGGTTTATACATCTATCCTGCAGGGGGTCCACCTCTCCGTACGTTCCTCGTTGACACATTTCAACCACTTTCAAAGTAGCCTCTGTATTTTTTTACAAAAAAAGGTACTAAATCACACAAAGAAGGATAGTAGATGACGGGACCAAATGCCGCAATTGTTGGTTTCCGGAACCGATTCAGCATGAACTCAAAGCATCGAGCAAGCCATCTTCCGATCCACGGTCTTGCCAGTCCTCCGGTCGATGCCCACGCTGTGTATGCTGAGTACACCATGTGCTCAGAAACTGTATTGAGGGATATGGATAGTGCTAACGGTCCATGTCTTTCCGCCATCGCTGGTTGTCATGTCACCGGTGACACCCTGACCTTTACGCAAGGTACGGATATAGTTCGGGTCCGCAACATTCAGAATGATCTTCGTATCGGTCCAAGCTAAAAGTGGTACAGGGTCTATCAGTCCAACCATCCCCATGGCATGGGAGTCATCGTGATTCACTTACTGTGAGCACCGATGCTACCACAGTCCGTCGCTGCGCACTCCACTGCACTGCCCCAGCCCTGAGCGTGTCCATCGCTAGTGGAGAGGGTGGAGACCGACCGGCCGTTCAGTAGAACGGTCTGGGTGTAGTTGCCGGTAGAATCATCATACTTGTCTGCGAATGACGTTAAACCGTCTCCGATGTCAAGTTGAAATATGGGGGGCTATCAGTGGTTTGGCTTACAGTGCATTGTGATCTTGTCACCGGCTTTGGCGCTGGTGGACGGTTGCTGAATTGCCGTCTGAGAGTTGGCTACCGAGAGTACTGGTCAGCGTCGTTTCCCGTTCCATTTTGCATTCAATGGGACCCACCGCCAGTACTTAAGAGTGTGTAGGCATACACACTCCAGTCCTTTTGGTTGAAGTTCTCGGCAATGGACTGGATCAAGTCGCCCTTGGAGGTGCCCATGCCAACCCAAAGCGAAAAGTCACCCCTGTTTCCACTGGGCGGGTTGGGTAGGGTGAGGGTGGAAGTGGCCTCCCGGATCCACGAGTTGGAAGCGACAGGACCAGTGCTGAGGGATGGACCCATGGCGGCATTTGCAGACCCGATGACCAATGCAGCGAGTGCAGGCATCAACTGGTAGAGGGAGGGCATTGTGATTGAAGGTGGGCTAAGTGGTAGATACACTAGGTTGACGTTTGCTGAAAGATGATCAAGAAATGCTGGATGAGTCTGATGTAGGTGCCAAAACAGAAGAACAACATGCCATTTATATATCTATTCCTCGACTGACGGGCCCTCCCCAGTGGTCATCGGATGCTGTAACCCTTCCATAGTCCTTCATCGAATTTCCTGTTCTCCTGCTCGCCTGCATCCCAGATATCCCACCAGTCAGCGTCCAGAATCAAAGACAACCATGTATGTACATACACATACGGAGATATGGCTCTGCGGCATCCGGGAACGAGGGCGCGGCCGTTGGGAGTATACTAAGATACTCCGTAGTCTTACTTCGTTAATTTATCTGCGATGGACTAGCGCTAGTAGCTTAAGATAGCTTAAGCCTTAAGGTAATTTCTGCGTATCCACCACACGATCCAGTTAGAATTTAGGAAGACCGTGCCTGTCACTTAATTTAGTACCTACTCGGTAGTGCTTTATGCTCTCGGAGCTTTCCTGACTCGTGAGTTTCATGTTTGGACATCGTTCCCCCTACTTGGTGGCTAATTGGTGCCATTTCAATGACATCTGGTCTCGAAACAGGCTAACGGACCGTTCCCATATTAGCTTTGTGTCCGCTCTTGTGGAGGCCAGGCTTCTTTGTTGAGCTTGGATAATATTTTCCCTAGGCTGTCAGTCCATTCATCCGTTGAACGTAATGCTTGGAAAGCTGACACGAATGTTAAAACTTGAATCCCGGACGCGAAATACTCCACGCATCGGAGCTCCGTAGACCCGGCGCTTCAAGTTCTGATACCACCACTGTTCACTAAAGCATCTCCGCCGTCGAGCCATCGTTTCCAACTCTGTCCATTATCCATTGCAAGCAGCCATACGGAGTAGCATTCGCAAATACTGCCGGTCCCGCTCGTCTTCCCGGGGCCCCATCCCTTCCAGTTCCGTTCAGGTGCCTGCCATGGTGACGCGCCATTGGTGAACTTGATCCATGCGGTCGCAACAGATAAAGAGGTTCGTGGGCATGGTATATACACCGTCCCTCCGAGTGTGTTCTTTAACCGAGAACGTTGATCTAAGTGGTAAAGGAAAGGGGCTCTGTTCATGGCAAGACCCTCCTCGACGTCCACCGTAGCATAGTTCGGTATTGTAGAGATTACGTCGCCGCACATCTATTCCACCCGGCTGAGAAAGCTCTCCTGCGGCAAGTTGGGGTGTATCTCGTATTCATGCAAGGTTCCCTTAGTTTTCTCCATTGGCATATGCTGCAGTAATATTTCTTGGATCGTAGTAAAGTCGTTATCCCTGAGATTTCAATGGAAGATGATCCCAACATCAATGCTTCGATCCATTCGGGGGGCTCATGAACCTCACGCGGATCGGTCTTGTTACTTGTAGAACCGGTCATTGAGGCAGGGGTCTGCTGTACCAATTCCAGCCGTAGTAGGCGTCGCAGGCAGTCTAGGACATCTGGCTGGGAGATATCTATCTTGAAACGACGGCAGAACACTGGAAATAACATCGCGTGTTGGTCCATGGACCAAGTGAGAATCAAGATAGAATACCCTGCTAAGTTAATACTATAACTTTAATACTACTATAGAATATTAGATTAACTCTGTCAAAGATGGGCTGGTTAGCAACCGTGTACAGTACAAGTAACAGCAGTGAACCACTGGTACTTACGGTATAATGGGAAATTTCCCCGATTCTGGGGCATAGGGCAAGACAATGTTCATTATATATCCCGATAACTCATCTGTAACAGGTACTGGAAAATGCGCCAACGGAGGAAATGACAAGAAATCATCGAAAGCACCTCTGTCGACGTTCGGTCGTGGAGATCTCAGATGGATAGTTGCTCCTACAGTGTACATCTCCCTAGCCTCAGTATTGGAGTGTGTTGTGTTGGCCAGTGCATCTGCCAACACGATCGCGTTCAACGTTTCTCAAATGAAGCGTAGCCTGTAGGATATTTATCAATATGTATTCATGTTCCCCGGCCATGTCCAAGGTCAGATATCCCAAATATAAAACATGAAACGTAAAAATAGTATAAAAGAGTACTCTATACGGAGTACTCCGTACTCTAGGAGAATTCCATTCTGACGAAAAGATGAAAGATAAGTGAAGATAAGATAAGATAAAGAAAGATAGGATCACGTTGGAGACTATACCAAATCCAGCAGGTGGACGCTATCGCCCGCAGGCACCTGATAAATGCCAACTGCTCAGCGATAAAACACGTGCCATCCTTTCTACTAGATACTCCCCACCCTGCACAATTTCATTTAAGGCTGCTATACTCCGTAGTATTCTTGCTTGAACTCCTGCATGATTACCGATTACCGGTCACCGATCACCTTAACTTCCCTGTTCGGCATGTCGACCCCACATCATCGAACTCAGGGCGGGTGTTGGACCTGCAAAAAAATCCGGAGAAAATGCGACTCAACCCGGCCAGCATGTCGGGTGTGCCAGCGCCGCGCCGTGGAATGTGAAGGATACGAGATAAGGCTCCGATGGGGATCCGGTATTGCCTCGCGTGGCCGCTTCACTGGTGCAGGGGAACCAGTCGAGTCTTCCATTCCTCCCCGAACAAAGGGGAGACAGCGCGACCTGAGTCGAGAGAAGCGCCGAAAGTTGGCACGCATATGTAGGAATAACGGTCAGGAAACGACGGATTCTCCTCCGTGGCAGGAAGATTTACAAGGTTGTTTCATGCATGCTCCATCTGTCTCTTGTGTTTTATTTTTGCTATTTGTTCTTTATTTGTATTTCTATGTCTATTTGTATTTTCGGTCCTAAATGCCTCGATATGCTACTAACAGGGTCGAAACAGTGCCCGCAGTTAATCCAGACCTAGAACTGCGCACCACAAATGAAAAAGATGTGTTGTTTCAAAAGTTCCTTTCGTCAGGAATCCATGTCCTCCATTCAACATCAACCACCGATAGCCGAAACCTGCTCATATCTCGGCTCCCAGCATTGTGTCATCAGTCGACTTCCTTGTATGAAGTCTGCGTGGCGCTTCAGGCTTCACTATCACCGACTACAAGGCCGCGATCTTTTGAGTATTTTGATGCAGCCTTAAGTCTCTTCCGCGCTGAACTATCGAGGAACGTAACCTATCTAGAGGATAGTACTTTTACTGCGGGGCTGCTGCTCTGCAGCATTGGGGTACGTTGCTGGGGCCACAAATGAGCAAAAAAAAAGGCTTCTGCGCGGCACTAACGCCAGATATTCCCATAGTGTATTCATGCCATGCCGTGGACTATGCATCTTCATGGAATATATGGGATCCTCCAGGCACACGGACTGCATGTTCCTGGCAAACGAACCGAATTTCGAACGCACCTATTGGAAGTGATGGGAATAATGGATCTCCCTACGTTCACCATCGGCCGAAACACCTCGCTCGGCTTTTGGCGCCAGTATTGTCGCGACAGAGCTTCTTTGCATCATACCTCCGATGTGAATGACATTGAGACGGTCAGTGGCCTACCTCGATCCTTGTTGGATATTATCTCCTGTATTGGCGCAGGGGCAACTGAGGAGAGCTTCTGGGACTGGCCGGGAAGTGATGGCAATTTATCCCAACAGCAGCTTTGGGAAGCCTACCGGCTGGCCGGAATATTAGCCATAAGACATGGTCAGTTACCTATCCTGTCGCAATCCGATACCGCTGCCACTGAATCACCCGCGCGAACTGATATCACAACAAGCCGCCCACTATCTCTACCGTCCACGACGGTGATCACCGCGCGGATTGTGAGCCATTTGGAAGCTCTTCGTAGAGAACTCCCTGAGGCAGCAGCGGAGGGGCGTTTGGTTTTCAATGCAATCAAATATCCCGCCTTTATCGCGGGGCTCCAGGCAGACATGCTCGCTGCGCATCCCGAGTTAAAACAGGCCATCCGAGCTTGTTTATCGGCTTACCAACGTCTGCATGGACTTGGGAGAGACTTTCAACCCTTGCTGGAGATCCTTGAAGAGTGGTGGTTGCATCATCGTGAAATGACAAGCGCACATCAACTCGCCCTGACTCGTAGAACGGAACTTGGGCTGCTTTAGAATGAATCTGTCATTTGGATTCTGAACTCGTGGGCTGTGAAGCCGCAAATACGAGCGATGGGACTATCCGAACAGCCTCGGTTTAAGTAGATCAACCTGCTTTATACTGTTCTGTTAGTCTCGAAATAATCCGAGACCCAAAGGGCCATGGATGCAGCTCCGACACGATACAGTCTCTATTTGCCAGTGGGTCTCGATAGTAGACAGCAACACCCCAACCATTTCTCGGTCCGATCATGAAGAGTCATTCTCAACTTAGTTCCATCCAGCGATCCCAACCAGCCACTTAATTGGAGCACCGCACACAAGACCTATCAGGCCTACAATTTCCCACATCACGCTCCTGTGAGCTGTATGGATGTGATCCGGTTCCGCCTTGCTTCACTCCTTCTGTCCTCACTCGCACGATAACTAGAACCTAGGCCACAGGCGATGCGAAACGATTGTGAGATGTCTCGGGGTGAATTTTAAATTGCGACGCTCGAGGCTTGATAAGCTTGATATCACCCCAATAACTCAGACCTTTTCATTCTGCTTACCTCACTGGAAATCATTCATGAGGTCTCCTGGTAGCATCGTTACTAATTTGCTACACTCATATCATCCCATAGACCCGCGCATCAGCGTATCGATAACGTAGCAGAAGATGAAGTCAGTTAAGTCGCATCCCGACAGTTCTCCCGGGGCAATCCTAGTGAAAGTCCATTTGGACCAGGAGCACTTGGCCCATTCTAAAAGATTCTACAACCTGAAACATTTGCATCGGTACGTGAAGGAGGTATCTGACTCTCCATAATTTCGGTTCAACAGGGAGCTTATACGACCTCCTTAGTTGATGAACAACACTTCAGCATTTTAATCGGTGTCCCTCGGCCAGGTCTCCTTCATCCTCTAGCATTTCGCGGACGAGTCCTACTTCAACCATTTCGAAATGACCACAGTACATCTACATCAATCTAGTTGGATTGATAAATGCAACTACCAGAGTACGTTCACTTATCGTGACCACTACTTGAGACAAAGGAGTGAATGACTAAAGCATCATTGAACAATAGGCAACAGTATTGCTACATGTATAAACTCATCCCATTCGCTTCGGTCCCCAATTAGATAGTCAACGTCCCCGTCAGCTGAATATCCAGCACACTCTTTCCAACATAAACAGAATACTGCCCCGCCTGCAATCCCCAAGTCTGCTTCTCCACATCCCAGGTGCTGAGATCGCGACGGGTGAGGTTGAAACTTACCTGTACCTGGTGCCCAGGCTTGATGAGCTGCTTGTTGAACCCTCGTAGGACCTTTGCTGGGCCACCAGGAATGTTGATATAAAGCTGGGCCACTTCTGCCGCAGCTACAGACCCGGTATTGGACACCGTACAAGTGACAGTGGCGATCTGATCCCACAATGAGGGAAGGCCACCCTCAGCAACAACACTGCCCGGGGGCAGGTAGCTAGTACTCACACCCGCAGCGGTCGAGACCTTGAGGTCGGAGTAGGTAAATGTGGTGTAAGTCAATCCATACCCGAACTCGTACCGCGGTGTGATATTGGCGGCCTCGAAAGCTTTGTAGTCAATGTAGACGCCTTCGGTGAAGTCCTGTTGTGGATAGTAGATATTCTTCGTTCCTGATGGCACTACCGGATCAAGAAGGTTACCATAGTCAGACTCATTCTTGACCACCGTGTAGGGGAGACGACCGGACGGAGACTGTTTGCCGTACATGACCTCCACGAGAGCTCGGCCGCTATCCTGACCAGGAAGATGAGCATAGATCACAGCGGTAATGTTGTCATTGTCAATCCAGCGGTCCACAAGACGGACGCCGGCATTGTGGATGACGACCATGGTATTGCTGCACTGTCCCGCGACGTTTTGTACCAACGTATCCGAGTAGGGATCTGCCACATATGGTCGTTCCCATCCCTCAGATGCTTGTTCATTTATGAACACAATACATGCTTGGCTGGCGGGGTTAACGATAGGATTCTGGGATGCGAAGTCCCAAGCGAGGAAGGTGTCATCCTCATATGCCTGGCGTTGGAACGCATCGAAGGGCGCATCGATGTAAGCTCCGGTGCTGCTGCCCGAGCCACCGCCTGCAATCATGGTGCCGTTGAGCGCCACTCCCGGGCCATGGGCGTCAGGGGCTGAACTTGAAAGAAACGTATATTGGAGAAACATGGAATCAATTTCAGTGCCATTGGGATATGTCAGACTGTTATCAAAGCCCATGCTCCACAAGGTCCAAGGGAGGTCATCCTGAGTATTGCGAGTTGCAGCAACCCCATCGTATCCAAACAGCGACAAGAACTGCGGCTTTTTCAGCGGCAGAGCATGGTTGGTGTTCTTGACAAGAACATGTCCCTCAACCGCACCCTGGAAGATAGTATGCTTAGACTTGGGATCACGACCTTGGGTCAGGTTATGGGGAACAAGCAGACTGGGTGCTAATCCATGGCCCGGGTTTTTCTCCTTTCCATACCTGTACCAGGCAGCGACAATGCGGGTAGCCATATCGTCAAGACGCGTGGAAGATAACGACTCATTCTTCACGGCCAGAGCGAGAGTCCCATTCTCCCAGTATGGGGAGATGGGCATTGCCATGTCTAGACCTGCGGCCGCGCCGGCAATACCGGTGTACTGTGCATACCAATCGGAAACAACAAACCCTTGAAATCCCAGTTCCCCTTTAAGCAAGCCGTTCATTGCCTTGCTATTCTGGCAACCGTAGCTATTGTTGATCCGCTGGTAGCTACACATGACGGAGCCCGCACCCGCTTTGATTGCATCTTGGAAGGGCCACATGTACAGCTCATGCATTGTTTTGTCGTCCAGGTTAGAGGAGACCGAGTGGTTAAAATTGTTGGTGGCAAAGGAGGGGGGCATGCGGTTTGTTTCCTGCTCATTTGTGATGAAATGCTTCACACAGGCAATCACCGATTCTTGCAGACCACGGACAGTGTCTCCTACCATGGCCCCAGCGAGGTAGGGATCATTACTGAAGCCTTCCCAGTTCCGGCCACCTCGAGCGATACGGCCCAAAGGTCCCGCGACGGGGCTCAGTGCAACGTTCACCCCCTTTCGCTTGAACTCGGCTCCGAGGTAGTGGGCGCGCTTGTATGCAAGATCACGATTCCATGACGCCCCAACATGAATCCCTGACGCGTACGTATTCACCATTTCCGTGCCCTGTAAACCAATCCCTGAATCATGGAGGCAAACTCCTGGGAAGCCCAGTCGAGGGACCGCACCAGAGTTTCCAGAGCAGCCATTGGTTGTGGATGGGTGACCGTAGGTGAGGTTGTTCTTCTCTTCATTCGTCATCCTAGCCACGAGAGACTTGGCTTTTGTCCAAGCCTCGTCCCAGTCACCCAGGCCCTTCGTTTCCGCTGGATACTTGTGGTCAACTGAGTATTCTTGTTGAGGTTTTGGGAGGGGACCTACGGGTTGGATAGACCGGTTCCGAATGCCCATAGGACCAGAAACGTTCCAGCTCCGTGACATTGAACGTGGGACTCCGCACAACTGCTGCACAAGCCGGCTGCAGGGCAATAGCCCCAGAAAGAGCTACTGATAACTTCATGTTTGTCGTTTCTCGAAACAGTAGAATCTTTGGAATCGCTCGCAATAACACAGGGCCCTTCCGAGGTTCTTATAGGCGCCTACGACCGAGGGAGCACCGCAGAACGCATAAGTCCGTGCAGTCAAGCCCATGGACGTCCATTGTATCCCCAGCGTAATGTTAGACTGTCAATCGGCCATTCATTCATATCATTGGAGACCTGCGGATAGGTCATGATAAGATATGGATAGTTCCATATCGCCATTATCAGGTTCCAAAGCCGCGGTAACGATAGGGATCCTTCGACGTTAGTTAATAGCTATCTTAGCTGTCTGATGGATCTAGCGTCGTCAACCTGCCGGTATCGGGAATTTGGTTCGAATTATACTCAGATCTAAGTGGGGACGCTGTGAGGTTGTCGTTTCCCGCGGTTCGTTGCCAGCATATCGCACCTCAGGGTCGGCCTTCCCTTTATAGTTATTCAATGTCGGCAATTGATATCCTTCGATATCGGGCACGACGCGCAGGAAAGTCTTCACTAACTTCGCGGGTGTTTACACTGGAAAATGTAATAGCAGATCGGTAATATTCAATGCCCTAGCAGTCGGGTTCTGGATAAGCCGGCTTTATCGCAGGATCGATATACCGAGGAAGGAAGGTGGACGCAGAGCGCTAGACGGAAGTTCCCCGGTCAGGGAATCTCATGCTATATAACTCCTCCAAGCCCGGGTGGCTGATCCGTTCAATTCCTGGCAGTCGATAAGAACGATTACGAGTATTACAGCGCGATGGGAAACAGCTGGGAGACGACGGTGGCTGAAAAGCGCAAGCAACTGGAGCTGCAAATTCCCCAGGATTGGCGTTTGAGCGCCACGCTCCTAACCTCGCTCCCATCGAATGGCCACCTGGTAGAAGCGGACATCCCGCAGCGAAGTGGCATTCTCTCCGAGGAAGAGTTGGATATCACAGAACATTATACCGCCGGGCAGCTGTTGCAAAAACTTGCCTGGGGAAAGGTCACCTCGTTGGCTGTGACGACTGCTTTTTGCAAGCGAGCGGCTATAGCCCAGCAGCTGGCAAGTGAAGTTCACATCAATGCCTGCTGAAGCGACCGATTAGACTAATGGCCTCGACAGACATCCTGCTTGACCGAGCATTTTTTCGATCGAGCCCTTGAACGTGCTCAATACCTCGATGATTATCTAAAGCGGGAGAACCGGACCATAGGGCCATTGCACGGGCTGCCGATCAGCATCAAAGATAGCTTCTGTTTGAAGGGAATCCCGACTACTGTTGGATATGTATCGTTCGTGGAAAATCCACTCCCCGAAAAGAATTCCGCATTGGTAGATCTATTGCTGGACTTAGGGGCTGTGCTTTACGTCAAAACCAATATTCCGCAGACAATGATGGTCAGTGCACCTTTTGGCCCCCGGGTGGGTATGCCAGTGGTTGTCTGACGATGTGGTATTAGACTGCCGATTCGGAGAATAACATCTACGGCCGCACATTGAATCCCCACAATACGAATTTGACCGCTGGAGGTTCCAGTGGGGGTGAAGGAGCCCTCTCGGCCTTCCGGGGTTCCATCCTTGGTGTTGGGACTGATATCGCGGGTTCTATCCGAATTCCATCACTGTGCTGTGGTGTTTATGGCTTTAAGCCAACCGCAGACCGCATTCCTTACGGGGGCCAATTGACCGGGGCCATCGAGGGAGTCCCCGGCATTAGACCATCGGCAGGGCCACTGGCTCATTCCCTAGATGACATTGAATTGTTTATGTCAGCTGTTCTTGCCGCCGAGCCTGGGCGATACGATGTGACTGCAATTGGGTCGTCTTGGCAGACTGCATCCAAATCGCCCTCGTTGCTGACGGTCGGTGTTCTCTCAGAAGATCCCAAATTCCCACTTCATCCACCTGTCCGTCGCGTGATAGAGACCGCTATTCAAGCGTTAACAAAGAGGGGCCATCGAATAGTACGCCTGGATAATGATCCTGTCCGGAGCGTCACATATGCAAGCCGTCTAGCCTTCCAGTACTTTACATATGGACCACGCGTTGACCACATTACCCCAAGCGGAGAGCCATTGGTGACATCAGTGGCGAAGCTTTCCAGTCCAAATTTCACCGGGCCATGTCCAGTGGACGAAGGACTAGGTGTCTTTGAAAAGATAGATGCACTGTACTCCGCAAGAAAGGCCTACGCTGAGGCGTGGCGGAAAACCTGGGTTGAACATGGTATAGATGTGGTTCTGGCGCCTGGAGCTCAGAATACCGCTACACCGCATGATACATATGGATGGCCGCCGTACACGGTCATGTGGAATCTTTTGGATGTAAGCTTGCATCCGTGAGTGTTGTTGTCATTCACCTCTAACTGCTTGCAGTATCCGGCATGCATTATACCATATGGCAAAGCTTCGAAAGAGTTTGATCCGGAACCCATGAAATTAGCGGATGGGGTGCAGCCCAGCTGTAAGTTTCCAATACATCTTCCGCGGGTTAACAGTAGTGCTAACCCATCCAAGATAATCCTGACTTGGTTGATGAGGCTCCGTGTGCACTTCAAATCGTTACCCCTAGGCACCAGGATGAGAAATGCCTTCTCTTTTCCAGAGTGATCGATAGAGACATTCGTTAGCTAGGTGGCAATTAAATGATATACCGAATATTCCAAAGGCTATACAGGCAACAGATGATGTTACTCGTCGGTGTCAATACCGACAAATTTCTTTTGAAACATGCAGCGGACCGGCACACTGCCAGAGATTTGATTGCCCTTCTGGATTCATGCTTCCACCATGCCGTGAGCCTTGGTATAGGCTATGGCATTGCCCTGGGGATTGCGAAATAGCAAGGGCTCTGGTGTGTTTCAATGGTGCTGCACGTGATCGCCGTTGTTGTTCTTCTGGCTAGTCTTGATGGGGCAAGTGGTATGGTTACCCGACTACCGTCTCGTACATACCGGGGGCGGTACCTGCAGGTTGTTTATATGATACACGACTCCACGATATGGAGTGCGGAGTACGGAGTACAGATAGTCCATAGATATTAGGACTAGTCGTGGATTGCGGAACTTACAGTGGTTGCATCATGTAGATAGTACTACTTTATGTACCGGGGAATGTACTCCGTATGTAGCAGTTTTCGTGTATATCCATAAGGAACTGAATGGATGCTGCCAGAATGGTTTTGATACTAATTTTTAAAAGGGGCAAGGGTGGGGTGGTTCTCCATTGATAATAGGTGTTTCTAATCCTGTCTATGTATTTATATCTCCTGGTGTTTCATCGCAAAACTATATCTATTACAGGGAAATAGTTCACCGGGATAGAACATAACAAGGGAATCTCCTCCGCGGAACAGCGACATAACAGGCCTTGTAAGCGTTGGATCATAGATTCCCCCCATCAGGAGATGTTGAACGTCCGTCGGACAACTGGACGGGCCCGATGATGCAGGGGAAGTCACCGCTCCTTTAGTTGACCCAGGAGTAACTGAGAACAGGCACCTCGAAGGGCGCGGCAGTGCAGGTCGCGTTAAAGGACGCATCGTGGACGCAGTTCAATGTGAAATCGGTGCTGCCCGAATAGGTGATCTTGCTGCCATTGGCGCACTCCAGCGCGTGGCCACTGCCCAGGACGTAGTCGATATGGCCGGTCGAGGTCGCCTCGTTAGAGCTGCCGTAGAACGAGACGATCCGGCCCAAGGAGCGGTCGGCATAGCCACAGTTGGACTCGCCATGCCCAATATCGTGAATGCGGTAGCCAATGTAGGTATCCGCGCACTTCAGGCCGTCCTGAAAATCAATGGCCAGCGTTTGGGGAGGGCCGTACCCCCAGGGCTGGTAGTTTGGCATCCCCGTGTAGCAGACGTTGACCAGGGTACTATTGCAGGTGTTGGGATTGCACCATCCCTGCTCACAGAGACAACCCTTCGTGTTCCGGTCAACGTCATTGTGAATGCAGTCCAAGCTATGGGAGCCGTTGAACCAGCGGAAGTTATCCACCGTCCAGGTCGGAATGGGACATCCCTCCGGGGGGGTGATGGAGCGAGCCGCGAGGGACCGAATGTCGACGGACCTCGCGGTCGCGGAGGAGGAGAGAGCCAGAAGGCCGGTCAGGATGGTAGAGAACATGGTGAAGGAGGGATTTATTCCAAGGGCACGTAGTCAGCTAGGATCGAGGGAAGACTGCGAAGGAGAGAGAACTGCGATGGACCACCATGAGCTACCAGAAAGCAATCAGGCCGCCTTTTATAGATCTTCATGGTCGTATTGAACCGGGTCGATGCTTGTACTGTCCTCAATACAGAAATCTAGAGCGAACGGTTCGCGTGTGCCGGCTGAATTTTGCGGGATGCAGAATGCCATAAATGTCAGCGTTCACTAAGAGAGCGAGACCCTCTCTTCCTGAGACCCAGCGAATAAAGAAAAAGGGGCGTAAGATAGTTGTCAAATCATTGGCGCGACCGGGGTGAGTACAGAGCCTTGGCAATCGGATATATCGCATCAGGTTTTTCAGCCTTCAGCACGACGCTTGGTCACTATTATCTCAGCATTTGGTATTGCCTCTCGTCTTTCCATAGTGATCCAAACTGACTCAAATACGAGGCCCAGGCCGTGACGCTCTAGCAACTAGGTGCAGTAGCGCGGTAACTGTGTGTCCGATACAAAGTGGTCGACCGAGGCATGTGTATTCTACCTAAATTTAGCGCCATGTCCCTGGGCTGCAACATGCAGCCGTGAAGCTGCGGTGTAAACCTCCAGCCGGTGCAAAAAAGCAATGTCGCGCGCTCATCTGCACCCTTGGAGATCCCCCACTGGAGCATACGGTGTGCTCGGGAGCCAACGCGAAGGGAATCAGACTTCAGTACTATTGCATTGACGTAGTGGGTAAGGATCGTCGGATAAATTCGCAGGTCGTAAGACACATACTCCGTACACCGCAGACTGAAGAAGTAGCTTGATTAACTTAGTAGTACTCTGGATTGTGAGATTGCATGGTCCCACTCCGGGTAATCATCAGATGGGGGAATTTCGCCCCGCGGTTTCTAGCGAACAGCTTCATGGACCATGGCGACGAGGGACTATCTACTGAAGTAGGGATTGACGAGAAAACGTTTAGTCGACCTTCCCGTTCTCAAGGAGGATGGAGCTGTGAGAACACCTCCCTTAGTTGGCAAGGAAGCAACCCTTCATGATCTACTGAGGGTATTTGCTGCGGGTTGATTCATCCTGGCAACAACTTTGGTCTTACATTGACACCGAGAGACGCTAAGTGGGAGGGTCAGGATGGCGAGGTCATCCGCACCCTCGAAACTTGTCATCGAACAAAGGTAGATCGGGCAAGGCGGAGCGCCGCCATCTCGGCCGAAGGGTATAGATGTTCATTACTCGTTCATCTATACACCATTCCAGATCCCAGTCAAGGCATGGACCACCGGGAAAGACAACGATGAAGTGGTCTCCCCCCTGGTATCCTTGTATTTCACCTGGGGTTTACCCCGTCTATACGGTCGTCGATGCGACGGCGTTCCTGCGCCATATGACTGAGCACCACGTCGACTTCAACTCATATAGCCCGTTCCTTGTTGACGGCCTCCTCAGAAACATCATCTCGTAGTGTTCTATCCTCGGCGCGTTACCAGTGGTATGTATGTATGTACTAACTTCGCGGCACGGGGTAGTAAGCAGGGGTTGCAACTTTCTAACGGGAGTGGGAACGGTAACTACCAGTGACCTTGCTCCGAACGGTGGGAGACTTCCAATTCCATTCTGTGTGGAATTTGATTGTGGGGGAAGACGATGGCTGCATACTACGGAGTACCTAGTCCATAGTCCTTCCTTCGTAGTAACCTGAGTGATACGTGCGGATGCGCCACGTGACGGCGGATAGTGCCGAGGTGTCAGGTACAGAGTGCTGAGTAAGGATTTAGTCATCCTCCATACAGTTTTAAATGCATGACGCCACCACCACCACCACCACCACCACCGGTCCGTGACTTTCCCCACACAACAACATTCTATTTTCTACATCCAACACCGTGAAAATACCTTGACAATGGACCTCAACCAGCACACAATTTCAAATATAACAGTCAATGTCCCCAAAAACACATCGATCAATATCGCTCACGAGCTCTTCTCCCGTCCTCAGGCCAGCAATTGGCAAGCGAAGGATTGAAAGACCATCAAATGGTGGGTCTGGAACGGATAACTCGGCAGGAACATAGAGAAAAAAAAAAAAAAAAAAAAAAAAAATAAAAAAAAAAAAAAAAAAAAAAAAAAAAAAAAAAAAAAAAAAAAAAATAAAAAAAAATAAAAAAAAATAAAAAAAAAAAAAAAAAAAAAAAAAACCTTTTCACGGATGAGACTTTCTCCATGTCTACTCCGTAATCATCGCAGTAAATTTCAAAGCATAAAGCCTGGGGGGTTTCTGTTTTTGCAGTTGCAACCACATCTTACCCCGTTCGCCCTGCCGTCACCATGGTCAACGATCGCATCTCGGACGAGGCCACAAGCCAAGGGAAGGAACGAGGAGAATCTTCCGAGTGCCCCGACCGGCCTTTGACGTCGGATACATCCAGTACAACCTCCTCGAGAAGCTCCGTCATGAATGACCCTCAGTTGCATACCCTTCGTTCCCGTGCCACCGAGGTCGATCTCGAGCGCCATACGACCAGAGTATCCAACGCGCTGAGTCGCATCCACACCCAACGGCTGCAACACGCCCTAACCGTCGGAGAAAGCGTCAAGTCACAACCGTCCAGAGTCCCATTGCCACCATTTGGGGCTGGAAAGCCCTATCCACCCCCGCTGCCGGCGCGCGAGGACTATGTGGTGGAGTTTGATGGGACCGACGACCCTTTATATCCCCAGAATTGGCCATTAGCCAAGAAGTGGGTTCACCCCTCCCCGCCCGAGTCCATGGAACTCACCCAGTCAACTCGCCCTTAGAATCTACATCAGCGCCATTCTCGCTTTCACAAGTATTTGCTCCACCTTCGATTCCGCCATCTTTAGCGCCTCGACCAGAAACGTTGCCCAGGCGTTCGGCGTCGGCATCGAAGTCTCGACGCTGTCGAGTTCCCTATACATCATCGGTTATGCGTCCGGGCCCTTGATCTGGGCGCCGATGTCTGAGCTCCAAGGTCGTCGCCTCCCGATTATTATTGCCATGTTCGGCTTTGGGATTTTCAATATCGCCGTCGCCGTCGCCAAGGACTTGCAAACACTCCTGATCTGCCGCTTCTTCTGTGGCATCTTTGGTAGTTGCCCTTTGGCGGTCGTAGCGGCCGTGTTCTCTGACATCTATAATAATCGCACCCGTGGGGTTGCCATCGCCACTTTCTCGAGCACCGTGTTCCTGGGTCCGCTCCTCGCGCCCTTCATCGGTGGGTTCATCAATATGTCCTACTTGGGCTGGCGGTACACCGCCTATATTCCCGCCTTTATGGGTTTCTTCGCATTCGCCTTGAATGTCTTCTACCTCAGAGAGTCGTACCCCCCAGTCATTCTGATCAGCAAGGCGGCCGAACTGCGCCGACGGACCAAGAACTGGGGCATTCATGCCAAACAGGAGGAGATCGAAGTCGATCTAAAAGAGCTGCTGATCAACAATTTCTCCCGTCCGCTACGGTTGTTAGTCAACGAGCCCTTGATCTTAGCGGTGACCGTATACCTCAGCTTCATTTATGGCCTGCTCTACTGTTTCTTGACGGCGTACACGCTGGTGTTCCAAGGGGTCCACGGGATGAATCCTGGCGTGGGGGGGCTGCCGTTATTCGGCATGGTGGTGGGCTTGTTCATCGCGGCGGCGTACATCATCCTTTCCAGTCGATCGTATAATAAGAAGCTGGAAGCGAACGGGGGCATTCCCGTCCCCGAATGGCGTCTGCCCCCTGTCATCCTGGCGGGGGCGCTGTTTGCGGCCGGTCTGTTCTGGTTTGGCTGGACGGGATTCCGCGATACGATTCCGTGGATTGTGCCGGCATTGAGTGGTGTGTTGACCGGGTTTGGGCTCTTGATCATCTTCATCCAGCTGTTCAACTACCTCATTGACACGTATCTCATGTTTGCGGCATCTGCTATTGCCGCTAACACGTTCGTTCGCTCGCTGGTGGCCTCGAGCTTCCCGCTCTTCTCGCGTCAAATGTTCAACAGCATGGGCATTCAGTGGGCTTCCACCCTCCTCGGGTGTGTGGCGGCCATCCTGGTGCCCATTCCCGTCCTTTTCTATCTCTTTGGCAAGCAACTGCGGATGAAGAGCAAGTTTGCACCCATCTACGAGAAAGCCGACGAACCGATGAGCGATGGGAATGAACTTGCTGAGGAAACCAATGGGCCGCGGAGGGGGTCTTGACCCCTCGTCCATTGAATGTGATGAATCGACGTCTATTATCTCTATCGTATACCCGGGGGCCATGGGTGATGTGCGTTGTCCTTTTCTTCACTAAAAGCACGATACCCTGAATTGATCTCCATCTAGTCTTAGTTTATATAATCTTATTAGCCATGGGTCTTGTGAAGCCCAGTCACCTCATAATAACAAGTGCTTAAATAATTCCAATGGTATTCCTTTCTTTGCAGCAAGCTGAGGTGATCCCATATCGCAGAAGCCTTCGAGCTAGGTGGCTAGCAAAGTGAAAGCTGAGGCACTGGGCATCATCACCCGCCATGACGATCTCCCAGATACTGAGTGTTGTTTGACTTGGGAGGAATGTTACGGCACGTCCTCTTGTGCTTCTCCATCTTCTTCGGGCTGTTGGCAGAGGCACGTCTGCCACAAGGAGGTATCACCCTTTGGACCAGAAGTATCGTTCATAGTGAGTACCTGGTCATCATGATAAGGGCCCTAATGATCAAACTCTACATTGCCGTTCGTGATGATAGTTTGTTCGCCTCGGGAGAGATGGCGACGAAGTATGCCTCCTAAGAGCGAATGATCATCCGATCTGTATTTGCTGCTATTGCTCCTGTTGTACTGCCTCCTACTGAGTCTATTACCACCACTCTCCGCATGAACTGTGTTGTTGTCGATGACATGTTACTAGAACCCTCACTATCGTATATTATACGATGCTAAAAGCGATGCAGGGGGCAATCAGGGTCGAGATCAGACGTTGTACTGTCCCACACTCAGGGTTACTATATGATCCGACCACTAACCCTAAAGTCCTATAGAACACAGCTAAATGGACCACAACAGTACCCACTCCAGAGCAGTATATGAGGGGATCATCGGAAAGAGACTGGTATGGCTTTTTTGAGTGATTTTTATGCAGCTATGGGTCAAAAATCCATGATACCACCAGGAAGATCAATGAATAAATCACTACTTGGAACGGACTAGCAATGAAGGAAGGAAGGAAGGAATGAATGAATGAATGAATAACTGAAACAACCTTTGCCGACGCGTATTTGGCACCGCGATTGTCTCCCAAGTCTTATTCGACGTGCGTGGCTGGCCGAATTCATTTTGACTTGCCTCGTGATCGACCGAAGACCACCAGTCTGCTACCTCTCCTCACTCAGCAATTATTGGAGCAGATGCAGGTGCTAGGTCCACAGCTCCAACAGCGGTAGCCGATTTGGCCGCATAGACGACTGCACTGGGCTGGGACAAGGCCTCCGCAAGGGGCCTGCACCGAGGAGTCGTCCGGGTCTATTGTAGACAGTCAGATCAAGGTCCATAATCCAGTGGAGACGGGTGGGCCCTTACTAGAACTGAAGGAGAAGATTTCCTGGGGGAGGGAAACGTTTTCCGTGGCCCGAAAGCTCGTGGGGGACTCCCTTACGACAGCAGCGGCGAGCGTGGCACAAGCGGCAAGGATAAGAGCAACCTTCATTTTGTGGATGTGGTAGCTCTGGACGATTCTTTCAAATGTTTTTTTCCCTCGGTCAATTCAGTATTCTGGTAGATGAGTGATAATGAGAAGGCATGTTTTGTCTGGGGGACAGTCCCCTATTTATACCCCAAAGGTGATAGCCGCTTGGGTGCATGTGTCAGGCATGGCTACTTGGAGGAAAACTGTATCGGAGCACCGTCTGGACGACTGGAAACCATCGATTCATCGTTTGTCATACATGGCAAGGTGGGAAAGTACATCCAACTGCGGGGAAAGAGTACGCTGATCGAGCTCGTGGATTCCCATAGCTCATCGCTAAATCCGAGCCATGGTGTTTCATTCGCCTCTGGGGGATTTATATTTAGGGAACCGGGTTTGAATCCCCCTGGTGTTGCATTCGCTGCTGTGTGATGGCCCGCAACAAACCCCGCATCCCACATTTTTCGACTCAAGAAGAGATGTTGTTGTATCGGATGCGGCGAAGGAAAGGGGGAAAAAAGATGGGAGAAAGAGGACAGTTGTTGATATCGTTACTGTGGCTGTGTTCCACAAGCTCATTTCATCACATTGAAACCACAACGGAAAAGATGTATAGAGGTCGTGTCAGCTGTGCATCCCATGCCCATATCGCTAATATGACTAGCAATTGAGGTTCAAGGACAATGATATCAATGTAACCCCGGCATGGTCTGGTGATGTACCCCCTGCTCTAACATTCATATACTAACAATGTTGCATCGCATGCAAGAGACCTGGATGCTTTTAGCATAGTATCATGCAGGATAGGCGTGTGAACAGGGGCATCAACCTGTGTTCGATATACAACCTTACGTGAAGGCCAGCTTTTTCTTAGCCAGGCATCACTGCTGTCATCTCCATCCTATGACTGCTGGCTTTCAGAGGACTGAATGGTTTCAATCCAGATGGTTAGTATGATACTTGTACTTATTGTCTCTTCTGCCTACACCGCAAACGATCTTTCATCATGGGAGGTTACATGCCGTCATAAGGTCGTACCAGATGCTCAATGCTCATCACTTGATCCATACTCTTGATGACAGCTTTTCATTCATCTGACCACCATCCCATCTTACTGTCACTGATTCCAGCAGATTTCCTTTACAGCTGGGCATCGGAGGTTTCACGTTGCCCGTATAGACTTTCTTCCAGCCCGTTCATCATCACTCATGGTTGACCAATGGATGTTGCGGTGTGTTATTTGTTCAGCAGGTCCCTTTTTTCAAGGTGATACGACCAATCGACTGGCTCAAACGCCTCACGGAGAGAATATTGATCGCAAACATATACAAATTGGCGTGTTTAGCATCGTCCAGGGTCATAAGTCACCGGGCAATTGATAAGCCTCGTTTGACACATCTCCCTCCACGCCTTATACAGGGAGGTTTGTCACCGTGAAGTCGTGATATGGGATCGAGCTTTCATAGTTGACTAGATCATATTAAGTTGAGTCCCGCGACGGTACCGCTACTTGTTCGTGGTTCAGGATGTCAGTTGCGAGCTCGACGGGCAATTCTCGAGTTCAAGGGTGCAAGTAGTACCCGTGTATATAAATGATTAGGCTCGATCGTAGCACAGGATATGTCTCTCTCCTCGACCGACGTGGGGACAGTCCTACCTTCCCCGAGATATCTCCCACATTGCAGTAGGAATTGGAACTCACGAGGATTCTTCGAGTAATTGGTAGAAGGATTTGATGCCAACCCTTATATACCTACAGCCCCATATACATCATGCTGTTATCACTCACATTTCTGGCCGATGCATATAGCGTACTATGGGAAAGATGGATTGAGGACAGCAGCAGCAGTCTGCCTGCGATGTGGGTATTGAATCGAGTTACAGTCCTTCCTTCCGTTGATTATGTCTGGAAATGGATTTCGCTAGGTACGATTTCACTTCCCTCATCTGTTGATATGGCAGACTGAGAATGTACACTGCGTCAGGGATCGAATAGTTTTGGTTCCCATATGAACACAGAAGAAAAGAAAAGGCCTTAGCGTTCACTGAAGCAGGCAGCATTTGTTCATATCAGAGCTGCGTACCATGACACATAATGCTATACCTGGGGATATTCTGGTGATCATCACTTCACCATGTTGAGAACATGATGAATATCTTTTTATTCGTCAGCAACTCCCCTCTCACGCACTTTACTGCCATCCACAATGTTGCATCATCCGGTCAGGCTCATTTCACTTCCAGGGACAAATCAAGATTGTTGGTAGAAATGGTCTCTTTGAAAGCTCGCCTTACTCTCTTTGCCATATTCAATCTGACCTTTCAGATTGCTCTGGTTGTCTTCCTCATCAACAGAACGATGTCCCTTCCTCTATCGCCCTTCCAAATGGCACCAATCCTATCAATTTAATGGATCCAGTAACAGCTGAGCTGGTGCGTGTACGTCTTCCTTTCCTCCTTTGAGTTTGTTTACGATGTTCAATTGATCTGTTGACAATACATGCTTTAGGGGGCCCGTATGGGACGGTATAATAATGGGCTTCGCATTTGCGTCCCTTTTCGCCGCTGTAATTGCCGTCGGGTGTCAATAAGGCACATTGCGTTGGTCAGTTTTAAGGCGGAAAAGCAAAATATTGAACAGGGCAACGTTGACGGAATTGTGCCGGAATTGCTGAAGGGGAAGAAGGATTCTGATAGTTACCAGTCAACTGTGGCTCAACAGGGTGGATATGACTAGGCTATGGCATGGAATCGTTCCATTCTCTAATCCCTCAGGATTTGACTCCGCTGAGACGTGGTTGCGCAATGGTTGAGCTCAATTTTCATTTTCAATTTTATTTTTGGGGTGATGGATCTTGCACGAATGGAAGACATCATGCGGGGGAGTGTGAAGACAAGTTGAGTGCAAGTATAGAGTAGTACTACTACCTTAGGAGATAAAGTGGAAGTGAGTATGAGCTGAGGAAGAACTTTAGTAAGAGTTGACGGCTGGTGGGAAAGGTAGTACCACTTACCAGCAGCCCTTGATAGTATTTATCTTCCCTCTTTTGAACTTATTTATAGAAAATTAGTATCGGTGGCTCGTATCCGTACAAGGACAAGGACACCTTAATGGATGCAGAGAAGTTGCGCGAGATGAGTTTATAAAGGCGTCTTATCACCTGATTGATCGCGTGATTGGTTGAATTTCTGTCTTGTGTTCTGTTGTTGTGTTTCCCTCAGCTTCTCTCCCCCTTTTCTTTTTTCGAGTCTCTTGTATTTACACTCACACACCACCCATCAATTATGTACCCCAATGCCGAGTCACAAGATGACGCGGAAAGGCCGCTACTTGCCAATGATGCAGAGAGAAACTATGCGGCCACGTCATCCAGAAATCCGGTCGATAGAGAGCATCGCACTACCTTCACGCGGAACCTCGGCGCCGTCGAAGCATTTGGCATCGTCATCAGTATTGTGATCGGTAGCGGTGTCTTCACATCGCCCGGTGCCATTGATACCAATGTCCCATCGCCTGGCGTTGCTCTCATAGTGTGGCTAGTGGGAGGAATACTGGCCTGGACGGGGGCGACCACCATGGCCGAACTGGGCACCGCGATTCCGGGGGAAGGTCCGCATTCCTGCAGAAACCCCGTTCACTAACGCCGGGAGAAGCTTACTCGGCATGCAGGAGGTGTACAGCCGTATCTACAGTATATCTTTGGCGATATTTTTGGTTTCCTTGCCGCTTGGACCTGGATCATTGCGGTGATGCCTGCGACGCTCGCCATTCTCAGCATTGTTTTCATTGAAAGTATCTACTCTGCCGCCGGAGTGGCCAACCAGGCGGACACTATCCAACACAAGTTGCTCTCGATTTTGGTGCTGATCATAACCAGTGTGGCCAACTCAATCAGTACAAAAGTGAGCACGCGGCTAAGCAGTTTCTTCGTCACCACGAAATTCATTACGATCGTGGGTATTGTGCTCGCGGGCCTCTTAGTGGCGGTCATTCACTTGATCAGCACCGATTGGAACGGACCAGCAACGGATTGGTATACCAAGTCATGGTTCGCGTTCCGGGACACAGTGGCCCCGGATGGGAGACAGATCCACTGGAACGACTTGGCCGGATGGGAAATGCTCGGCCACTACTCCGCCGCCCTATATGGCGCACTATGGGCCTATTCGGGTTGGGACAAGGCAGGTACCCCTGCTGCGGGTGGACGACTAGAATATTAGACTAACCCCAAGACCTGAAGGCGATCTACATCACCGCAGAGCTTTCGGCACCGGCCGTGCAGCTTCCCCTGGCCATCAATTCCGCAGTCCCGATTGTCATCATTTGCTTCATTGCGGCCAATACCGCATACTACATTCTTCTCCCGTGGAGCGTAGTTTCAACAACAGATAGTGTCGCCGTGGTACGTGCCCCCTTTTTTTTGAATGAGGTTGATGAAGTCTCACTTTGGGTTAGACTGCGATAAAACATCTACTGAGTCCTGGGGCGGGCATTCTCGCGGCAGGGTTGATCTGTCTCGTTGTGGCCGGGTCCCTGCTAGGAAATTCGTTTGTCGCCGGTCGCATGGTCGTCGCCGCAGCTAATCTGAACTGGCTCCCCGGGTTTCTAGGGGTTCTCGGACACTTGGGAATTCCGTCTAACGATACTAATGCCACCGAGCCTCCGTCCGACTGGACTACCCCGACCCCTAAATCGGACGCACCGATCAACGCGCTCATTCTGTCCACTGTATTACCTATTTTCTACATACTCTTCGGTGATTTCCGGGCCCTCCTCACGTTCACTGGACTGGGAGAGTATTCATTCTTCTTCCTGACCGTCCTCGCTGCGATTATTTTGCGATTTCGAGAACCCGATCTGCGCCGCCCATATAAACCCTCAATCCTGATCCCTATCATCTTCGCCCTAGTCAGCGGATTTGTCGTGATCCGAGGGGCTGCTTTTGCGCCCACGCAGACCTTAATCTTGTTCTCGCTTTGGATCCTTGGCGTTGGATATTTCCAGCTGCGAAAACGATGGACGGTAGACCGAAACACATGAGATGTGCGAGCATTAAATCGCCTATTCCATCACAATCCGACACGTACTAGTACCGTCATTTCATATAACTATTTCTGTTACACTGGACATTGACTTGGGTTACACACGAACGTGGAAGGCAACCCGGGCTTCCAATACTATATAGCAGTAAAGAGCACCATGGTCGGCCGTAGTCATTGTTTGCCACATTGGCAGAATACAAGGCCATCTTATGTACATACAGGCGTCATGCTTGGCTTCAAGACCGCATTGGATGGGTTGGTCTGCGAGCAGCCGGCAAAGATTCCACCCAAGAAGTCGTCAATGGTTGCATCATACGCAGCGCCACAATTCAGGTGACAGATCGCTTGTTTAGGACGGTCGAAGGGGCAGCGAGGAGAGGATAACGCGAAGCATTTGCATTGCTGATAGTAAGGTACGTCTGTATTAGAAATTTAAGGATTTATCAGATATCCCGCAGCATGATCCTACGGTCGAGTTTACGAGAACTTTGAGCAGACACAGTACCCTATATTCACCTTCGACATTAATTGGCATGCCGGACCGGCAGAAACATTTCCATGGTATTTCCCGACCGATCAATACTTGGAGATTATCCCAGCTGATAGGGCTCGGAGGTATTCTTGGAGCATTGGTTCTTCAATCCTCATTATTCTTGGACCCTTGGCCGTTTGATATGTGGAGTGTGCATATTTCGGGCATGGCATCATCGCGAAGAGGATGACGATCATCCGAGCGCGAGCTTGGACTGGCTCCTTACTACCCCATTTCCCCGGGCATGGGACTGGAACGACATGAGTGTCGGCGCATTTGTCATTCCAGGAACAATGAGACCGTTCGCCCCTTGTCATTTCCTTTCTCAGCGTTCCAGACAGGCATCGCAATATTCGGGCCTTAAAGAGTGCGAATTATCGGTGAGACCTGTACTCCAAGCACAACGACTGGGCGACGTGTCATTGCTTATGTCTCCTCCTGCTATGTATGCTGCGACGTACTCGTCGTGACACCAACAGCCACTACTTTTGATAGTCATTTGCCCACCGATGACAGCAAAAGTCATATCCCAGTCATCAGCCTCAAGGGCTGAGCCACCAGCTATTAACTGGATGTCACTAGCCCACGCATCTAGGCAAGAGCAAGTCACCCGAACTTGGGATGCTGTCAAGCTACAACTGGCCCCTACATGGCTTAGGTCAAAGTCCGAAAGTCACAGTTCGTTGGGAATGAAACGACTTAGCGCGTCATCTCCATATATCACTAGTGTTGATCCCCTATAAGATCCTCTCCCCATTCAAGCAAGTCCGGAGGGAATCGGAAAATACTTGCACCACTGGCACATTTAAAATGGCGTCCAAACAAAAACAACCAGATAATATCGTTCTAGGCCCGTCAGTTTCTCCAGAACCGAATCGTTCATGTACTCACGCCATATCTGTCCTCTCCAAAGGCGACCCGGTTGACAAGGATTCACCCCGACTTCCAAACTGATGGTGATCCTGTTGTATAAGATGGAACTGGAGCACATTATTGCCCTGAAAGTTGAGTGCACGTATATTAGACTGGGTCTGTGTGCGTACCGGAGACGATTTTCATGGGCGACAGGTCGCTCCCAGGCTGGCAATACTAGGGGGGAGGACTGATGAACTATCATAATCCAAGCCCAAGATATCAGTGTGGACTTACTGTAAATGGGCTCTTTGATTCCAGGTCAGGAGGCTCAATATACGGTCGGAGAATAAACCTTCTCCCCTTACTCGTTGTAACCTGGCTCCCTGATCAGTACATGGGCTTGTGCCAGGTATAGTGAGCATACAGTTGGGTAAGGCTTTCACAGTGGGTATTTTCTATGTCATACCACTGGGACTGAGATCAACGTTTCCGCATGTCCAAACTGAATACGAAAGGGGATGTTTAACGCCGCAACACTGTGTCCTACGAATTATCCGATCTGGTATCCGGCAGTGCCGAAGTGAAGCTACAACGGCTGCTTGGCAATAAGGCACCATCACGGTAGACCAACAAAAAAGCGATGACCATAAGTCTCAAGACCGATGGCCCCTGCGATTATGGTCGGCAATTATGTCTGACGTACCCCCAGCCGATGTCCATTAAGCCTATTACTATACGAAGGCCAACTTTCTCCGTTGCAGTTGATCAAATATTCCATCTTTATCCCACCACTCTTAATAGATCAGTGATTTCAGAATGGCTTGCAATGGTGGGCATATTACGCGGGTCGAGATGAGCCATCTCTATCCTTGTAGATTTCGTACGCTAGACGCAATGATTGCTTTGATATAGAAGCGTGTACAAATCATCAACTAATCAGAGTCACCAGCTTGAAGTGTCCGTCCATTTATAGCAAGCAGCTCTACCGTACTATTCTTGCCATAAGCATCTATGTAATCGAGGTCTAGACGAAGAATAAACTCACAATACAAGGGTAGAATTGCCAGGGATAAATGGAGGAGCTCCCCTGCATAATCCTATAAGCACCGCATTCGGTAGCGAGATACATGAGCATTACTAACCTTGCACCATATCCATAATGACTGCATCCAGGTCAAGTATTACCGGTCAGTAAAGGTTCAAGGCAACACTCGTGGGATGCTTACGGGCCAAATGTAAGAAGAGCCTTTTCACCAAGACTCATCCCCAGGATTCCTACTTCCCACCCTGGTGTTTGGTTAGTGGGACTATGAGCAGAGCAGCCGCGTCATGAAACTGCGGCCTAACATACCTTTAATAACCTGACCCATGCCAATCTGGAAAGTGAAGGGAATACCCCGCTTGATACTGCTATCAAAACTGTACAAAGGAAGTATGGTTAGAGGGGGGAAATAGAAACAACCTCAGTCCGTGGAAGATCCGCATCGGCCTACCGACGTCCCCGGTTCCATGACCGAGTTGAATCATAGAGATAGCCGTGATAGTGGACCGTGACCATATCGCCGGTTTGGGGATGATCTACCCCATTTCCAGGCCGGATAATGTCTTTGATAAAGTCTATAAGGCCCATTGTCCGTCTACCACCGAAGTGAATGGAATGAATGCATTGAATGTAGTACGGACCACCGCAGAAAAGGACGGGAAAATATCCGCTCTGGTCACGTGACACACCCGGCGAAATGACCGTGCTTTTTAGTACGATTGGATTCTCACGGTTGATCACAGTTGTAGTACTTAGTCTGCTGGAGTTTCAAGTTTTTGAAAGTCTTAAACCCCTCGTGTAGTAGATAGTAGTACTCCGTAGTATATGGAGTATTCTGACATAACATTGCGAGATGCTATCCACCAAGTTACTACCGTGTTGGGGGATTGGAATTCCAGGGAAGACACTGTATCTTCCTTGGTCGCAAATCTCGTGTATACTGAATGACGACGATTGGACCCGTTAGTTGGACCAAGGGAGAGCAATTATAGTATCCGGTAGGTTGAGAATATTGAAACCACGTTATTGCAAGACTTGTGAGCATTTCCAGGTATGGAAAAGCAGCATCGATCACCTCCGATGGGTACTTGAACGAAATGCCTCATTTCACCGCTCGCAGCACGTGACTTCCGCCTTTTCCTGTCTGATGCCATCAAGACAACATCCTGACTCCCTACTACAATACTATTCGTAGATAAATCGTAACTGTACGGACATACAACCAATTCCAGGTGAACCCACAAGCCCGTGATTCCTGTGGTCTTTCAGAGCCAAAATTATGAATTCTTACTATGGTATTAGTATTTACTACGCGCTTCTCTTACTGTGGGCAAGTCCATTCGCCGCTGCGAAGGACAAAATCAACCTTCAATGGGCGATATGCGACAAGAACCCTCAAGATGTGCTCTGGAAATTGGGAATGGGCGCACCCGATCCTTATAAGGAAAATCCCATTGCCTACTATGACACCAAACCCCCGACATACATCTCGGACGGGCTCATGTTCCGCACAAAGACCTCGAAAGGTCAAAATATTTCCACGGTGAAAGTACGCTTTCAGAAGGAAACCTCCGATGTACCAGAGTGGGCCGACTGTGTGTGGGATCGCTACGGTGAAAAGGCCACCTTCACTTGCGAGAAGCGATGTCCTTTGCGGCCACATACATCGACCATCTGGTGCAAGCAACAAATCGAGTTCGTTGAGCATTACGAAAAGGTCAACTGGACGGAGTTAGCCGAGTTTGGCCCGTACCAGAACGCGAAATGGAAGCTTCATATCCAAGGGTATAAGGCTAAATTCGACGATGTCGCCGCGGGGCCGCTCCATCTGATGGAGATCGAAGCGAAGGTGCCGAGATCGAAAGAAAAAAAGGCTTATCAGTCATTCACCCATTACCTGAAGCGCCATAGGATTATATTATGTGACCCGCAAGAGGGGAAAACTCGCAGACTCTTTCGCGCTCTCGGGTATATGAGTGACAAAGACGAACTTTGAAACCAGTTCTATCTGCTTTCACTTTTCTCTGGTCAGTGTAGTGATATCTGTTGTATGTGGGGGCCCCATTTATGGATGACGTTTTCATTGTGTCCTCAGAAGTATTTTCCGGGACCTGATATTTTGCTTGCATCGTGATGATAAGTTGACTGATAGCCCTCAACGCCACATACATTCCGCTCCGTATAATCAAGCTACCAATCCACGTACTTTAAAACTGAACGTTGTGGAACAGGGTGTGACCATGAGATTCCTTCCTGGCAGTTCTGAAATGCAAAGCCTTACCATACCACCCGCCTGAGAGAACAGTGCAGCGACAAACCCATCTAGCGGAAATTGCCACCTGGGGATTCACCGTGGGTCGCGGGGTGTTACGGAAAATGCCATCCCAGAGACCTCGAGGGTCGCTCTGTAGACCGAGCGAGGGCATACGAGAGCCGTGCCTTTCCTCGTCGCCCCTGCGGAATTGCACCGACGACACCCTCACGACCCTGGGCTGTAGCCATAGGACCTGCAGTTAGTGGCGTTGGATACCTGGACACGAGTGATTCATGGTATTTTGTCATGTTACACGATTAGCCAGGATGCCCTGGCTATAGCGCCATGTGCGCCTCGATCGTACTACTTCAACGATGAAGATCTGAAGTCATATGCTCTCTCGGACTGACTGCCAGTCGCAGGTTTCACCATCCATGGCCCGTCCATCAGCTCATCACTCGTAGCCCGCCACCATGCGTCTCTGAATGCCACCCTTTCGGAAAATTGAAGGCACGAACACAGAAAGTGGGATCATTAATGGTCATTGGCTCCCACCTACCGCTCTCTTACACATGAAACCCAGCTCATGGTCTGAGAAAAGCCGCTTACGTGATATAGAAGGCTTATATCCGTGAATTGCTCAACAAAGAAACGTTCCAAACCGGCCTTCAGCTCCATGGAAGACGCCCTGCGTCGAGATCGTGTAACCCTGCGCGCAACCGCATCTACATCTGGTCTCGACGCATCTTTTGTTGACTTCGGAAAAGAAGGACTCTATTATCGGACTCGTGGGTGCGGCAGATGCATTGCTAGGTCTAGGGTGACTGAGCTCGGACAGGGAGATACTTGCCTTATACTTTCTTCTCGTTTACCGAAGCCCGGACTCTCAGCTTTCCATAACGAGGAAAATTAAGCGTGAGTTGCCCTGGTTCAGGTCAGACTGGCTGCTTCCCCAACGGAAGGAATTTTCAAATTCTCATCAGGCACCTTCAATTAACGTCACAATAGCGACATTCCAGACTGTAATACGAATGCCTGACAACATCGAACGACTGAAACAACCTCTCTCGTTCATGACCTTCGGCATTCGACGAATAACTGAACGTATCAACCAACCCAACTGCGGGATTTCACCCGGCGTGCAAGGAAGGTAGTAGGGTCGAAGTCTGCCTCCGATCTATGAATTAGCGCAGTCCATACATTCACTGACAGAGAAGATTTAATTATGATATTCTTAGGCTATACAACCAGGAATCTTGAATTCAGCGAGCCTATGGCACTCTCGATGACTTGTGAAACAAAAAACAAAAAACTTCACTCGCCCCTTCCCCCCAGTGAAATCCCGTCATGTGGTCCTTGCAGACAGTCGATTGCTAACACCATCCTTACTTCGACAGTCATCGGCCGCACTCTAGGGAATCGCTCGGGTCTCTTTACTAACCACTGTATGGGCTTAGTCAGACGTAATCGGATGACCAGCGGAGTGAAGTTGTATACGAGCTTCATGTCCCAAACTCAGATGTCCCATGTCTATGAAGCACCGACGACGACGACAGGTTAACCTAGTATGTTTTGAGTCGGATCATTTGCGTAGGATAGTTATGTGGTGAAAATTCCAACCCTTCAGCATGACTGTATGAAATTGTCTAAGAATCTACCCAGCAGATGGGCCTCATTGACATTCAACTCTTTAGTCACTTTGTTGTGTTGATATTGTTCAACAAATGATTCTGAAACTCAATCAATGAACAACCCCTGATAACAGAACCATCGTTGTGTGGCTTTGATAGGCACCACAATTACCCTGGAATCACTGAATACTGTACATTCCCTGTCCCATATATATATCAGTGAGCACCTGTACCTTTGAGCAGGACCTTGAAGAACATTTTGAAGTCTAGTATCGCCACCAGACCCTCAAAACCCCCCAAGCTCGACCACATTTGACATACAAACCTCCAAGCGAGCGATTTTACTATCGACCAGTGTGTTTTGCAACATGGGAAGGTTTCTTTTGAGACAGGTAGCTATCGGCCCCTACTCCGAGGATCCAGAGAAATATGCGATCTAATCAAGTCCACAGGTGATCTCGCTTTACGTCTTGATCATCTCCGCTATCTCTTGCCTTGCGTTTCCTGCAGCGGGATCATGTAGTCCAGAGGAAGCCGTAACAAGGAAAGAATGGTATTCCCCCGTGCGCCGGCGACTCTTACAATAACTACACAATTGACACACACCAGGCGAGAGCTGGACAATCTTCAGCGGAGGGAGTATATCGATGCCATACGGTGCCTACGCAAACGCCCTTCGGTGCTGCCCAACGAAGAATTTCCCGGTGTCCGGGACCGGTTGGATGATTTTATTGCGTACGTGAGGAATGATTAACTGATTGATCAGTCTAATGTCTGGATCCAGGACCCATATTAACTACACAAACACTATTCATAATAACGGCCTTCTTCTTCCCTGGCATCGCCACTTCCTGACTCTCTGGGGGAAAACACTGCGCCAGGAATGTGGATACAAGGGTGGCCTGCCGTGAGTGAATGCAACCATAACAACCAGGAGACGATACTGATCACACTACACAGGTATTGGAACTGGGCACTCGATGCAGGCCTCCTGAGCCTGAGCCAAAGTCCTGTTTTCGATGGCAGCGGATCTTCACTCTCTGGCAATGGCCTGTACGATCCGGCCGAACGACCGATTTGTAATACTGAAGGGGAATGCCTCCCTCGAGGCACTGGGGGAGGCTGTGTTTACTCTGGTCCGTTCGAGAACTTCACAGTGCACATGGGGCCTTTCAATAGCAGTCTCGCCCAGCCTTACTCCCCGCTTCCCCCCAATGCCTTTGCCTACAACCCACACTGCTTAACACGAAGCTTGAATCCACCTCTGCTCGCCAGCATGAATAATCAAACTCTCGTTGACCAAATGCAGTCAGCCGAGACCATAACGGAATTTCTCGCAGTGATGGAGCCTAGTGACGAGAATTCACTGGGCTCGCACGGCGGCGGGCATCACGGGGTGGGAGGTACGATGGTGGATTTATTCACCTCCCCGCAAGATCCGGTGTTTATCCTGCATCATGGCATGATCGACCGGATGTGGACTCAATGGCAGAATCAAGATGTTGTCAATCGCCGATATGCATTGAATGGCACGACGGTGATCTACGATCCGCCGGGTGCTCCGCCGGTGACGCTTGACACGGTGGTGGAATTTGGGCCGCTGGATATTCCCCGGAAGGTCCGAGAGATTATGGATCCTCTGGATCGCAAATACTGCTATCGGTATACGTGACTGGACGTTGGCGTGGGTATTCTAGAATCGGGGAGATTCCGGTTGATCGCAAATGTGACAGTAACTATCTACACCATCCATCTACTTCACTTTTGACTATTCTTCGGAATGACCCGATGTCTAATATTAATTTGGCTTATCATCGTCTTTTCCCCAAGGGCTTAACCTATGTGGTTGTACCGCATTGACGGAGTCGACACACGATAGGAGTCATCAAAGTAATTCCTTCGTTCACCCTCCTCCACCGGGTGCGAAATTAAGTTGTTCCTTTGGTTCCAAACGATGCAGACCTCCTTAATGGGATTTGCAACGCTACTCGTAGCCTGACCCCTGTGTGGATCCTCTACCTCTTCGCTATATCAATATGGGAATGGTGGCATGACAAACGAGGGTCTGGTTTCTTCAAATCATTCAAGACCGGTGGTGAACGTGCCCTTCGTATGTACTAATCGTGAATCAATCTATCTAAAAATAACTACGATCGCTATTTATCTCTGGCATCTACGGAGTATTTATCTACCCTTCGTACCCGAGTAACTTAATTACTGTCCGCGTCGATCAAATTCGAGGACGGAGGAACCAAATTTAAATGAAAGACGGAATGGAATTTCCCAAATTCGGGCCTCGTATTCCTCCTGGATTCCCAATTCTTTCACCCCGAGTCCCATCGTTCATTGTCCCTGCCGTCACGGCAGTATTTTGAATGGATTCGACCAAAATTAGCCGGAGGATTCGATTGCCGTAGACCGTGGTTGTTTGAACATTTCTATTCTCCGGTTCCCATTATTCAGTGACCAATTTGATCAGTGACCGCTTGGTTAAGGGGTTGAGGAGGTTCTTTGGGAATCCTATAGACATTGAATGGGCCTAAGTGGGTACGGGGTGGGTATGTACATAGGTAGATATGCACATAGTACGGAGTACGGAGTATCTAGGTAGTATACTGAAACCCACACAATAGGGGTAGGGTAGTCTACTACGGATACATATTAGAGGGATGATTTAGGAGAAGATGAAGTCCTGGAAACTTCGTTGCTTCTTCGTAGGGGATCTGGTATCTTCACCCCCCGGTGTATAGAGAAATCACCCATTTCCATGGTGACTCAGGCGAACTCATTTGAAATTTCTTTTCTCTGCTATCGAGATCGTGGTGTAAATTGAGAACCAGTGGCGGTATTCCTTCCTTTAGATAGATTAGGGTTCCATTCATTCATTTACTACTACTAGTAAGATCCCGCAATAATTTGAATCACTGAGGGCATACCCTGATCATAGGCGACAGCGCCGGATAAATGATGCAAGACATGGCACCAGAAAAAACTCTTGGCTATTCTCAGAGGTTCCTGAGGAGGGAGTCCTTTTAAATTTGAGATTCCAGTGTATCTTCGATGATCGGAATAGCTTGAAGTTCAAATTCAACTCACCCATGGTATAAACTTAGCCCTACCGCACCCTCTTAACGCGAGTCTTCCGTAGGATTCTCTTTCCGCAATCACGGAACAAGATTTCAACTTGATCATTTACACTAAAATCTATTATATCCAAAATACCGCAGTACCCTTACTACTATATTCTTCCTAAGGTGGATATGAAATCAGGCGATCGGGTGTTGGTGTAGTGGCCTTGGCAATGTTCCTCTGGAGTTCATTTCGTTGCCATCCAGAGCCCTAGAAGAGGACTGTGGGCTTTTGAGACCCATTTTCAACTCTCATCACTTTCCCTCCGTGGCAAATTGAGTGATGATCAGGCACCAGGGTACATTTGCAATTATAAATATGGACAATCAGTTCCCATTCTAACAGGGATTACATTGCCAACTTCCATTCCACCTATTCACCCACTTCACGATCACGGAAGACTGCGCACGACCATGAATCGCCTGTTGATCAGCCTTCTCGGCGCCGCGGCAGGGACCAGTTATGCGGCTGTCCTGCCCCAGGTATCTGGCGTCCCCCAGACATCTGGCGGTCCCCCCCAGCCATCCGGCGTGCCTCAGATACCTCCAACTGGCGTCTCCCGTGCCCGCACCAGCCCTCCGCCAAGCTGTCTCACGGTCGGCGCCACTGGACAATATCATACCGTGGGAGCTGCGCTCAGCGCTCTCGGGTCATCAACCTTGCCCGCATGTATCTATATTGCTCAAGGCATATACCCGGAACAAATTGTCGTGAGCTACAGAGGACCGTTGACCGTATACGGGGAAACGACCGATACCTCATCCTACAAAGCCAATACTGTCACCATCACTCACACCATCTCCTCGCAAGAAGCCGGCACCCTGGACGATAGTGCCACTCTGCGCGTCAGATCGAAGGGGTTCAAGATGCATAACGTCAACGTGGTCAATGGCCTGGGACCGGGCGCACAAGCCCTTGCGTAAGTTGCATTCCCATTCCTCTCTCGCGCAGGATTGAGAAATTTGTCTGACGACTCGTCTTCATTGCCACCGCAGGCTTTCCGCCGATGCTCCTCAGCTGGGATTTTATGGCTGTCAATTCCGTGGCTACCAGGACACCGTTTTCACCAAAACGGGATCGCAATTTTTCTACAAATCCTTGATTGAAGGCAAGTTCCAGAAGAGAAAGCTCCTCCCGTTCGCGAAATTCTCCCCCTTTTCTAACAACCGCCGTGTAGGGTCGGTGGATTACATCTTTGGAGGTTCCGCTGCCTGGTTCGACCAATGTGATATCCGCTCCAACAGTCCTGGTTATATCACGGCCAGCGGACGTGAGGTCGCGGACAGTAGCTGGCTCGCATTCGACCGTTGTACCATCGGGGGAATTGGCAACGCCAACCTCAAGGGACTGGTGAACCTTGGCAGACCCTGGCGGCCTCTGGCACGGGTCATCTATCAGAATTCGGAGCTGAGTGATGTGGTTTCCCCCAAGGGATGGACTCCCATGGCCAAGGACGCGACGCCATTCTTCTATGAGTTTGGAAATACCGGGGAGGGATCGAACACTTCGCAACGAGAGTACTTGTCGCCCATCAACGCCGCGGTGACCATCGAGACGGTTTTGGGCCCTGATGCCAACACTTGGGTCGAGAAGCCAAGTTTCTAGAGATAAAAGACTCCCTATCTACCGGAAACGCCGTCGTCGGGTGACTGAGGTGATAATCATAATTCCTTCTTCTGAGGTGTGGGACTTGTTCTCGATCTCTCTCTCTCTCTCTCTGTCTTTGATGTTCTTCTATATACCGCCGCAGATTAATCTTGTAATTAGGAATCAGCGCAATCAGATATAATATTCTTGGACTTCTACCGTAGGCGTTGATTAACTAGGGTTGCCCCAGGCACTGGGCAAGCTGACATCCAGTGTGAACCTGATAGATAACATAAACATAGTCCCCCAGACCGATACTCTTGGATATATCTACTTGATATGCCCATCTCTCCACACTATCGGGGACTTGACCCACTAGGAGCATTCTCATTCGCACCACGCGGTGGTATGTCGCTACACTTGGCAATCGGGGGGTGCCCTACTTCAGTATCTCTTTTCGTATCGATTATACAACCCCCTTGAGTGCACTACAAAATCAATATAAATGAAAATAAACTGCGGGAGGATTTCACGTACCCGGTCGGCACACTTAACATTCCATCTCTTGCCTCCTTCTCGCACTTTACACATTGCAGTCCTTGCGTTCCGGGCCTTGCGACAGCTCTTCATGATGTTAGCCATGAAGTCCGCAATCATATTGACGGTCGGTTGACTTACACCGTAGATATATCTACGGTTGCTAGTTACAGTACTCAATGTCCGGTAATCAGGAAAGTTTGCAAGACTCTGAGAAACTTGTCGGTCATTATTGGATTCCCTACGGGCACCCGGGTCCACTTGTATAAACCTGAAGGTCCTCTGACCACCTTCATTATCCGGGGGGGGTACAGCAACCGTCTGGCTGGCGGACAGGAACACAGTGATTAATATGGGGATAATGCCGGTCTTCATGGTGGATCCGCGTACAATCGTGGGAACAGGAAGTTGAGATCGACAATCAGTGATGGGAATTCGATGAATCTTCGATGTGAGATGAAGGGAATCCTACGGAGTAGTCCTTCGGCAAATGGGATTTATTTGTATATTGTACTCCGTAGTACTTGCGCACACGGGGCGCTGTAGGTAGGGTTTCACAGTATCTTATTCCAATACTATTCTACTTTATACTACGGAGTAGTAACTTGAGGTCTTGTACTCTGTGTCAGTGTAGCGCCCTGCCGAGACACTGAATCGATCAAAGGATTATACCCTCATCTGCGCCCAGGTTGTCCGGTAGATACCTGGACGGGATATTCGAGTTTTAACGCCCGAGAAAATACCACTGCCTCGTTCTTTGTTACGGTGGGGAGAGATCGACCGAGCATCTCGGTTGAGCTATAATAGTGGTTCAAGAGAACGGGCCATTCAGACAAAGAGTCTGGCTGTACAGACTTAGGTAGATAGACTGGACATTTTCGAACTGGAAACGCCCGAGAAAGTCTAGTGAAGCCCATCTTATATTATATCACCGGGGAGATTTCTTTGATGCAGGGGTTTTCGCCATTTGTACTACATACATACCACAACAGCAATGGGGTGCTATCGGTCTCTTGCTCTCGTAACCCGCTTCATCATAGAGCGCGGTCTTAAGAGTGGTCTGGGATGGTGAAAAATATGACTACTATGTCCAGTGTCTCCAGACGATGTATGGATGGAAGGCGACCAAGTGATCCAGTCTGGGGGCTGTGACGCTCCATTTAGGCCAGGCAACGCTACAGACATCTCTACCAGTGTACCAAGGGCTATGTCCCGACTCCCACAAGTGTGAGTTGGGTAGATGAATCGGCAGAACAGGGAGAGGAGCCCCGGTGTTAGCCGTATGCACGCCATTCCTGCTGCCGAGAGATCCGAAGTAGCTGGTGGGATTTGTCAGGATCCGTGATGGATTGAAGGATAAGACAACGGAATATCTCGTGGGTGGTGGTTGGAATTATATCGAACGTCCAAGAACCGCTTGGCTATTGTGCACAGCCATTGAAGGAAGCCGTTCCTTTCGCACCAGAAAACATCGGGTAGGAAGAAGGCCGTAGACCGAACCTCGGGATGTACGAAGTATGGAATTATGTACTCACTCCAAGACAAAGGCAGCTGGGAATAGAATGGAAACTCCCTTGTGAACATGATGCACACTCGGCATGCCGGAATTTAAGAAAACCACCACCGAAAGATCTCCTTCATTTCACGTCAGGCTACACGGTCTTCGCGGGATGCAAGAAGTCGGCTCTCAATCAACTACTCCTACTACTAATACATTAGTGCGATTATCGGAGTTATAGTACGGAGTACGGGGTTGACGAAATCCTCCGCAAAAAAAGAACCAACTGACACTGGGGTACTGGAGCCTGGACATGCCATACATCTGCCATGAGGGCAAACGGGATTCAACTTGGAGCGGCCAAGGACTGTGTCAGTCAATCTTGAAAATCTCTTCCCATTCTGTAACGGAAGGATCTGAGGCCTTCCGAGTCAAGACAATCTTCAGACCCGACAAGAGAATGACGAACATGGATCAGTTGATCGATTCTGTGGTATAAATGCCTGCTTTCTTTCGTCGTTTTTGGTGTTCCATTCAGCATTACTCTCATCATCCATCGTCTCATTCTCACAGCACCATTCTCGATCTCAACGGTACAAGAAACATCTTTCTTCACCAGCAATCATGAAGTTCCAAGCTTTCGCCGCTGTCGCTCTCACCATGCTCCAAAGTGGAGTGGTGTCTGCTCTGCCCAACGCAGCCAACTTGGTTGCTCGTCAGGACAGACGCGGCACTGAGCAGATCTCTGGCCTCGGATCTCGTAAGCAGCAGATCATCCAGGCTGGTGGTAATACCATGGATTTGGCAGTTGCCATGCTGGAGACCACGAACATGGGTACCGATTACGTCTACGGTATGTATTGCCTCGCCCATTGCAGAGACGCACTCGTTGTCTGACCCGATCAATGCATATATAGGTGACGGCAAAACTGGCGACTCCACCAACTTCGGAATCTTCAAGCAGAATTGGTACATGCTTCGCAACTCCGCGGCCGATTTCCTTGGACAGAGTGTTAACGACGTTAACAACGGCGCGGTTCTGAAGTATGTCGACCATCTTCATACCGGGGCCGACTGACGCTGATAACTGTTTCTAGTTGGGACCTCCCCAGGGACATCCGGGCCCGCCACGATGGCGAAAACAGATTTGGCTTCGATACCTGGTTCGCTGGACACCGTAACGGTCAAACTGGTGTTGAGAACCCCAACACTCCTGACATCGCCCGTAAGTGATAGTTCTCAATCGTTATCGAAAGGTCTAGCAATCCTGATCAAAACATAGGTTACCGCGATGCCGTCCAATGGATCCGGTCCCAGATTGAGAGTGACTCGAGATACCAGTCTGATGACACCCGCTTCTGGGTCGATGTCACTGCCATCTAAGCGCTTGGTTGAGTGGGCGAGGGAAACTCTGGCCGCCAGTCACTTGGTGAAGACTGTATATATGTACTGTACCTACCTAACGTAGGTGGCGGGCTCTGGTGGGAATTCAACATCTCCCATCTAGTGTACTCTATTTCCTCTATCATATACTCTGCTTTATAGCAGTAGGATTACTTATCTGTGACGAGAAACAATGGATGTTCTATCAAAGACTTACCTGAGCAGTAGCCATAAGGTTAAAGGCCCAATGGTTAGATTAGTGTAGAAGCTAGGAAATTTAGCTCGCATACTTCTAGCCATATCAACGGACAAGAACGCTGTATCAGGCCAGTGAACAGATACCTTTAGCAATTGGTAAGGGACTTTGAAAAAGAAGCCCACAAAAACCGAGATAGCGCTCTAGGACGTGTACATATAGTATCCTTGATTACAATTATAGACCCACTTGAGACCTCTTAAAGTGTAAGCCTCGAGTAGCATAATTGTCGTGCAACACCCCTGTGTGGTTCACCCTCAGCCTCGCGGGAATTGACGCTGGTATCTTTGATCTCGCTGTCTCGTCCTTTGGTGAAGCCCACCTGACCGTACGTCTCTCTTTGACAATGCAGCAGCGAAGGTGCAAGGGCGCTACGGTCATGACATCCGTGCCAGTGACGTGATAATCGTGGGCGATACATCCCTCGACACCCAGTGCGCCAAAGACGTCGGTAGAGAAATCATCGCTGTCACGACTAGGAATTATAGACAGTTAACTGAGGCCAGGACACTGTTCCTTGCTGCGAAGTCTCAATGGATAGGAGATCCCTATATATTACGAAACTCGAGTGAGCTGAATCAAAGTGTGATGATGGTCCTGTTACTCTAAATATATATACCGATAACAATCTAGTAAGCCGCGGTAGACAGCTCGGACGCCTGGCAATGTGCTGTTAGTATCTATATTGGCTCCGAGCTTGTTCGAGGTTGTGTGAGTGGATAAGAGTACTTCAACTGCAAGCATCCTAGTTGAAAACTCACTCGTAGTACGGAGTACTCCGTACAGATCTAATAATAAGCCTTGGGATAATGAGAGGATGGATACCGAAACCTTATACTAGCGGCTTTGGTTTGAAAACAAAATTAGAACAAGTCTATATTTGTAATGATATAATATTACGAATAATCTATACTTATTAAGTAGATTCCCTTTCCTTCCCTAACCCTAGCGTAGGGTTTTGATCCCCGAATCCGAACCCCAGAGTGGGTTCTGACTTCCCGACCCGCACCCGACCCAGAGCGGGTTCGGCTTGGGGGTTTCGGGGAACCCATACGGACTCCGTACCACTCATACTATCTAGCAAGAGGACTGGGCCAAACAAAATGTATCCAGTACAGTACAAGACCTACATCGGATGTTGCGGGTAAATCGATCCACCAATCAGAAGGTCATATATATTGTACACCAATCAAAGCTTACAAATTCTAACTAACGAGCGTTAAACAGCTGGAATTTCCCCATATCATAATGCTTTGCGCGAACGCGCTCCGTAATTGCCATGATCCATCACACATTCACGATGTTGGGTCGTGCATACACCCAACCCATGGAACTTCTCAGGAAGGGATCCGTGGGAGCGAATTAGTTTCCCGCAGCCGCGACGGCAAAGTTCACGGCAGTGTCCACATCAACTGCGTAGGTCAAGTGAGCAGGTCCGATAACGACACTGTTCTCGCAGATGGTATCGGTCGCGTGGCAGACAGTGAGTACCCTAGAGGCATTAACGTTGGGGAGGGCCTTGCCCTTGTCTAGAGCTGTGATTAGCATTTTCCTCCAGGTCAAGAATCAAGCTCGGTTCAGACATACCCGGGTCGCCGAAGAGGAGAACACTGCTGATCTTGCTGGCGTCTTGGGCAGGGAGCTGCTCAATCGCGTTGTGGACAATCTGGCAGCCCTGAGAGTAGCCGCTCATGACGAGCTTAGTGTTGGGGCACTTGGCAAGAATGGCGCTTGCCTGGGTTGCCCTGTGTAAAAAAAGGGATGTCAGATTCAGAAGGGAACGAGAGGTCACCCTGTATTGTCAAGGGAAACGTACATCGACGTGCCACCAGCCGGTTCACCTCCCTCGAGATAACCCTCGACAGTAGCGCCGTATCCGTTAACGCCCTGGAAGGCCACGTTCGACGCCCCGGCGACTTGAACGAACGCCTCGGCAAGAGGAGGTCCAACGAGCACACCGACCTGCACGAGTTAGTGTCAGGAACACGTGAAACGCACATCTCAAGGCTTACGTTTCCTGGTTCACTGGTTCCACGAGCAAAGAGAACGGAGTATTCGGCGCAGGCACCGCTGAATCCATCCTCGGTGGTTTGAGCACCGAGGAGGTTGGCAAGGAGCTGATCCAAATCCGTGATCACACCAGACACCGCGGTGATAGGACCGTTAATGGCGGGCAGCTGATCCAGAAGGGCAGTGAGGAATTGATTCAGGGGAGGATTTCTCCTAACCAAGGCACTCCCCTTGGGAACGGGAACTGCGAGAGCGCTCGCACCGAGGAGGGAGGCAAGGAGGGTCTTGGTAGTAAGATTCATGGTGTTGTTCTCGATGCTAGGGCTCCGTTAAAGTAAATGGTAGACAGTCTGTCGAGAGAATGGATAAAAACTACCTCCTGTTCCTCGACGGCCGTGGGTTAATATATCGTCGTCGCATCTTCTTACCTAGGGACGAGCGATTCATTTCTCCGTGGGTCAACACTTGGCTTGTTTCCATGTCCTGTAGTGTGGAGGAAGCACGTGGGGATGTCAGTACAGCTGAGATGCTGTGTTTGCTGAGCTGTGAACCAATCCCGGCAGATTAAATGATGGCGAAACCCACGTTTTGGCCTCGGACGAGAGTCCGAAAGCCCAAATGAGCGTGTCTCTCGTATTCAGCCCTGAATTCACCCTTGGCTGGTGGCCCAATAAACCATGGACTAATATTGAATCATATCATATCTCCCGTCGGAATACAACCTGCCCCGCATAACCTGTCACTAGTAGTCAATGGCAGCGGTGGAATCCTGACGATTGGCCTTGGGCCCTTGATCGAAGGAGACGAAGGGACGATTCCTCGCTCGTTTAGCTTGCAAATAGCTTGGCTTCTGGATCATTCAGAAACTTCTCCGGACCAGACGCCGCAGACCAGATAGGTAGATCTTCCGATGCCTAGAAGATAGCTAGCTAGATAGTCAAAAGAAGAAGAAGAAAAAGAAATTGAACACATAAAAAAACAATCCCTCTTACCATTTCCGCACTCCCCGCCGTTGATAACGCCGGTCTAACTCCGGGTATCTCCGTCCAGACCTTCTCGATTGAGGGCTGCAGTCTACTACTAGTACGGATCAATCACGGATCATCACTATCGACTTGAATGCTTAAGTCAACGGACTAAGACCGGCCCCAGTAGGGTCTTGTTTGTTGATTGTGAAATGCCGAGCTTGCATGTGCGGGAACTACTCTTCACGGCGTCGTGCAGACAACACGAGAAGACATAGCCGCGGCTGAACTGAGGCTGTCCTTGACTTCAGACTAATCGAAAGAGACTGAATCCGCACGGTACATTACAGAGTACATCAGTCATCTTCTTTTGTAATGCCAAGCAGCGGTCCGAGATGGTTCAGCTCTCAAGTTGTTGAGTTCTTGAGTCTGTGATAGTCCAGTCTGATACTACCACAACATCGGATGGATATTTCGAAATCGGCAACGGATCATCCGTCGCCAATGGAGCCATCGTCACTCTCCGGAGGCTAGAATGACAGGCCGGTGAGCCAGTCATCGGGAAGATGGTCATGGTCTTGCTTCCACAATTGTCAATCGCTTCCCGTTCCATCGATGAGTAGGATCAACTTCGCGCCGTCTTGGCTATCAGAGGATTTCGGGGAAATCTTTCGGGCATCCTTCCAATTCCCAACATATTTCGAGGGCAGGCTGCATGCAACTCTTCTGCTTGCTACCAAAATACGGAGTATACAATAACCTTAAGGGGAGCCTTCTGTGGGCGCCACTCGACCAGTATCCATTTCCTCTTTTTAAAATCCCACGCCCAATCAACAGCGAGATCAAACCCTTCCCCTCGACCCACCCTTAACAGGCAGTCATTATTTATCGGTAGCGCTGTTTTAGAACTGAACGATCGAAACACACGGTTAATCAAGACAATGTCCAAATATGTTGGGTTGGGGATTGGCTGTGGGCCTGTGGCTGTCAGCTCAGACCGAATAGCGCTGCATAAGAGTAAACAGTGGGTGACTGCAATATGAGACAACCTCCGTGGACTTCGTATGGAAGATGAAGATTCACTTTTGCTCCTTCTGTAGGCGCGACCCGAGCGAAACCCACGAACTGTAGATTTGACTGGACCAGGCAGTTCGGATCTTTCTTAAATATCCTGCGCTCTGTGAGAGGCAGCGATGCTATCCCGCGGGTCCAAAGCGAGGGAAGCGGCTCTAAGGACGTTAGAGGATCCTTCGAAGCATCCTTAAGGCGCAAGGTGCTTCCTTGCATTGCCAAGGTCCAATCGTTGTACAGAATACCGTGGGGATTCTCGTCGGCTGAAGTAACCGTAAGAAATGGACGGCTTCCTTTGGATATTTTGACCACAACGTACGGATCCAAAGCGTTCATGTGTCTTCCGTGAAGTGGGACGCAAAGAATATGAGTCATTTCGATCGCAGTCACGCAAAGTGGCATTTCTTGTGCGTGTACGGAGTAGTCTCGACCGTTTTTCGCCAACGCCAACGCCAACGACCCCATGGCAGAACCTGAATGGAATCTTTTGCCTTATACCAGAAGGGATGACTGTCGACACAGGTGTGACGTGACATGCTTACATGTAATTAACATTAGAAAATCTGGTAAGGGGTCAAATAAAGGATACGTTTATAGAAAATTCATAAAAGAAACCTTGGTGTTTATCCGGGGAGATAGATAGTCTTCGCCGACTCTTCGGCCCGTTCGAATACCTGTGCATCTCGAAGTGTCAAGGGAATGAATGTGGAAGGAATTGGCGACTTGGCACAGCGATGGGGAACCTGCCATCAACCCGGTGGTTTTGGGTCGAGCTTTGGTATGGGCTACCGCGGAAGCGGCGGCAAGCTTATGTGAGTGACGATGATCATCTCCGTACATACCGCGAATCGGAAGTGATGGAAAAGATAGTCGTGATTCTCGCTGTCTCCATCTCAACGCATACCATGTTGTACTTCTTGGCCAAACCATCCTTCCTCTTTGCATCTTTCATCGCCTGATTGTCAGACGCGATCATGCCATGGTGGAGGACGGCAGGCTCCTCGGTTGTTGGCATCGGGTATTCTTCGTTCAAGTTCTCTATCTGTTGCAGGTTCTGCCAAAGTCGATCGATCTACTCCGTAATCCGGTTTCTTTCTCCGTAGTATGAGTTTCATTGCGATACACCGTAAAGGCGTCAATGTTCCAGCCTTCCAATCGTGGCCTTGCCAGGTGAATGTTTGATTCCGAATCCATGGCAGTTTCTTGTTCATCAGACACCTCTCTCAGTTGGGGGTCTAAAAGGATCACGTCGAAGACATAATGCTCCTGCCGTTGTAAGCAGGCTATCACGAACGTTTAGGATCCAGGAAGCTACGCAATCGCATATCCAGACATGGCGACTATAGAAATCTCCACCCTGCAAACGCCGAGGCCGGTCAGGATAATCTCCAACGCATTCGGGCCCTCTTGAGGTACACATAGTAAAAAGGCAATAGACAACATCATCCACGGTGTAAGACTCCCGGAGAGTGTCGTATACTTGGTAAGCTTCATATTGCCAATTTGGTACGCAGAGAGGTCTTCCTCCATGTAGTAGTAGAAAGTGTGATGTGAGTGGAAGAGAAGTTGGTTGTAAAAGTATGTACGACTAGTACTAATTAGGACTAGTAGTCAGCAGATCACGTTGGACAACTAAAACAAGTTGGGACTCTTTCGAGTCTCCTTGACTTTTATCTCAACTGTCACTTTTATTTAGGGACTACTCTGGTTAGATGATCAACACGTCCTGGTTCACAGATTGCCCTATATTAGGAACTTCAATTGCGGGTGGGACCTGAACTATGCTAGGATTCTTCAATCTATCAATCTATCAAATCTATTACTGTGGGGTTAACTGTACTAGGGGTGAGCCCGAGTATGCGAAAAGAATCCTCTTCACAACCGGAGAAGGAACGTATCGTCCGTTCCTCATGCGATACATGTGGTATATTCTCGAATATCATTCCCATGTCATTATATAACTTCTCCTTATTGTTGGAGTTGATACTGTCCACCGACAAGCCATTGGATTCCACAAGCTATTCGGCTGGGCGGCAGGGAACCACACATTTTTGAAAGGATTCCCTGAGAGAGGTTGTGATTAGGTGCTCCCCCTCTTCAGGGGAAGCGATTCAAGAGAAACTGAGAAATTGGAGAACCAGGAAGGAAATGAAAGAAAATGAAGGAAAATGAAAAAGAAAAAGAAGAAAGAAGAAAGAAGAAAGAAGAAAGAAGAAAGAAGAAAGAAGAAAGAAGAAAGAAGAAAGAAGAAAGAAGAAAGAAGAAAGAAGAAAGAAGAAAGAAAACTCCAATATGACATGCTGATGTTTACCACCGAACGCCCAAAAGTTTCCAGATCCATTTCAATGCTCCGAGGTTCCCTCTACACGGAAGATAAGAGAGCGAGAGAGAGAGAGAGAGAGAGAGAGAGAGAGACCGAATCCAAATGACTGCAATGAAGTGATGATGCCCTTCCTCAGCTGTGTAACTATGTTCTCTCTGGAATGTGAAAGCTTACATGGTTATTGAAAGGCTTCACGCAAGATAATCAAACTGCGATATCCTGGTAAAGCATGCCTTTGATCTTATGGCGAGAACCATTGCGATCCAGGCTTCCATTCTGGCTCCGGTTCAGGGTTCGCCTGCTCCTTTTTTTCTTCGGCTTTCTTCGATTCGGCGTCCATAGTTCGCTTCAGAGCAATTTGCTGTTCTTGCTCCTCGGGAGAAAGGATAGCAAAGGCGGCTGTATTGCTGTCCCATTCCGCTACACATTCCCTGTTCCAATTGCATTTCTCAACCTCGCCGTATACCGGGTGGTTATACCGTGGATGTTTCGTAGGCCATCCTGATGCATGGTAATGGTGCTTGATTAACGCGTTGCGAGAGTCGTGATTCCCGCTATCGGAGTGACCTTGGCCAGCAGCAAAGGCCTCAACGGTGAGGACGAGAAAGCCCCCAACCAGCTTCGACTCGGGGATATTATGAAAGTTTTGCCATGTTACCTCGTACCCTGCTTTGATGCTCATCTCAGTCAACACCGCGGTTGTGAAGGCAGAAGGCCCCGTTCCACTGATAATATCATCGAATTCCAAGACGAGCTCGGCGATTGGTTTTCCCTGTTTCTCGGAGAGGTTGTTTAGCCATTCCAGGATATTATTGACCAACCGCATCATGACTGGCCGACGTGGTTTGGCCATGAAGGTCCACTGACAAAAGGACTGGGACTTTTGACCGAGGATAGGGTGGTCCTTGAAATCAGGTTCGTCGATTTCCACTCCGATTACCATGTCAATATCTTGCTCATCATGTCGTTCGGGAATAAATCGTTCGAGAGGTCGGAGTGCCTCGACGTCAATATCGGCCCACACCCCACCATCCACATACATGATCAAATACCGCAGTAAGTCGGCTTTAATGATTTGGGCCGTGAGGGATCGATAGGTGTCCACAATGTCCGGGCGGTTGAACCCGTCGGGGCCAAAGTGGGTTTCCACATAATAAAGAGCATTTTCGTCCGTCAACACTTCGTAGCGATAGCCGGGGTTTCTGGACGTCCAGCTGCGCGCCATGGTGAGGTCGCGTTCCTCGAACTCGAACGGGGTAACCTTCCATGATTGCCAAATCTTCTTCGGGAAAAATCGGTGCCTTTCACAGGATCGATACGATAGCCCGTCACTTAGTTCGCCAAATGTGTCCGTAATATAGAGATAAGAGACGAAGAGGATGACCGCGAGGCATCCGGGGATGACCCTACGGATCTGTCGAGGCAGGCAAACTCCGGACATTGAGGAAGTCGTCGTTATTCTGTCCAGACATGCATAACTCAAGGTCAATTCACGGAGAGCCATGGAGAAAGGATGCTGTCCGATGTTTATGAGCTACGTCTAACGGGCCATGCGGAGATCACTATCTCTCATACTCGTGTCCCCGCCGTCCAACAAGATTTGTGCTCATCCTTACCGTTTTGTCTTAATTTCACTAGTTTCAGTCTCCCCGTTAGCGTCAATGGTCTCGTTCGCACTAAGTGGCTGTGTGTTAGCGTGCATTCAGGCCGTGACGATGGTGTGCACACAAGGGTATCATTGAGTTTCAAGGTCATTGGGGGTGAAGTCCAGATCCATTTAGTGCGCCACGGAATCTGCACAATTGTCACCGTGCCAGGGGGCCAGGGGTAAGCCTCGGTTTCATGGTTACATTGAGAATCAAATATTCTTTCCCCCCGATGCATGTGGTGGGGACGATAGATCATAAGACTCTCCTACAGCTCATTCTGCTGACGACTGCTCTATTTAGTTCCCAGTGGATCAGGTTTTATTGGCCGCAAGATTTCCTCGGAATGCTCGACCGTGAAGCTGTATGGATGTCATATGTGAGATGCTCTATTTGCCATTGGCTTTTTCTGCGCGTGTCAGTTGGTAATTGATCCTTCCCATTCCCCAGTTTCCGCACGAGCCGGTTCAGATCCCTTGTCTGACAGTGCGCCCTTAAATACCGCGGTTCGTTATTTTCTCTACGAGGGCGTGATTGCGCAGACTGCGCTTTCCCCTCGGGTATCAAAACCCCTCCCCCCATGATGACTGGTAGTTGCCACGAAGACGGCGCACTTCATGAGATCTCCAAAATGCGTACAATAGACCTTGAGCATTCTGCGGAAAAGAGACATTGGAGATCACGTCTCGCCTCCCGCGTCCGACACTTTCCTACCCGGGCCGCTCAACGGTGTGTTGATCAGCTTCGGCCGGCATTTCTGACCGGAATAGGTGGGTACAGCAGTCAACAGAGCCGGCGTACTGCGTACCTCGACGGTCTCCGAGGCTTTGCGGCCTTTCTGGTCTACTGGGGTCATCATGAGTTATGGGCTCACGATGGCATCGGCGCCGAGTTGATTTTTGAAAATGCCTATGGCTACAAAAAGCAGCATTACCTCGTTGCCTTCCCAGGCTTGCGGATCTTCTTTTCGGGGGGCCATTTCGCTGTGAGCGTCTTCTTCGTGTTGTCGGGTTACGTGCTTTCTGCCAAACCTCTTGCGTTGATCAGAGCCGGGGACTTTCTCCAACTGGGTGATAATCTGGCCTCTGCCTTATTTCGACGCTGGCTACGGCTGCACATCCCCATCATTGTCACCACCTTCGTGTACATGACCTACCTCCATCTCTTTCGTATCCACGCCACTCCCCAGATCAAATCCAGCTATCGAGAGGAGCTCTGGAATTGGTACATCGAGCTGAAGAACTTCAGCTTCGTCTTTCGCTCGAGCGGAGAGCCATGGTTTACCTACAACTTTCATTCGTGGTCCATCCCCGTCGAGTTCCGCGGGTCCATTGTCATCTACACAGCTCTCCAGGCCTTCTCGAAATGCCGACCGAACGCGCGACTGCTGTGTGAGCTCGGGTTGATCGGCTACTTCATGTATATCGTCGACGGCTGGTTCTGTGCACTCTTCATGGCGGGAATGCTTCTCTGTGACCTCGACTTACGCGCTGCTCAGGATGAGCTTCCGGATGTCTTCCTGATCCTTGAGCCGTTCAAGGAGGCGATCTTTCACGGCATGTTATTCATCAGTATTTACCTGGGGGGCGTTCCCTCCCGGGCTCGGGAGGAGCAATTGCTGCGAGAGTCACCCGGCTGGTACTACCTTTCCTACCTGAAGCCTCAAGCGGTGTTTGATTTCAAATGGTTTTATCTGTTCTGGGCCGCCACCTTCCTGGTTGCCTCGCTCCCACGGATCCACTGGCTCAAAGGCTTCTTTGAAACCCGCTTCAATCAGTATCTCGGCCGCATCTCCTTCGCCTTCTATTTGGTTCACGGGCCGGTTCTCTGGGTCTTAGGGGATCGACTGTATGCAGCGGTGGGTTGGGTGCACGACTCGCATGCGACGAACTGTCCCGGTTGGATCAATCGATTCCCTCTGCCCAAGGTGGGCCCCATTGGACTGGAGCTGAGCTTCTTTGCCCCCCACTTGATTTTGTTGCCAGTGACCCTTTGGCTGGCGGAGATTGTGACCAAATTCGTGGACGAACCCAGTGTTCGATTTGCACAATCCTTGTACCGGAAGACGTTGACCCCGGCCAACCAATCGTAGGGGTTGTATCGATAGTCTTATAGGACACGGTTGGATTCTATTTTCTACTAGTCATGCACCGGCGTAAGACGTTTAGTATGCTTACTCGTAGTTCGCCGCTTTCCTTCGGCATATCCTATTGCACGTTTGATGAGGATCGGCGGTGGAGAAGCATTCAAGCCCGAGCCTAATGAATCGTGAGGTTCTCATTGGAATTCGAATATATGTACATAATTTAACGAAACGCAACCCTCGGTCGGTCGTACGTATTCCCATCCACGGAGTATTTCACATGTCCTTTTGATACCGGATTCTGGATGCCGTGAGGGAAATTTCACGACGCAAAATAAAAATCCAAAACCCCCAAGGGGACAGACACTCGTATTCTTCGTGCCCTAATTTAGTTTTGCATCCCTACTGTTTTTTGATTTGCTTTCTTCCCCTCCCCTTCCTCCCCCCCTTTCCCCGGACGCTTTCTTCTATCGACATGCTGGCGACTGCCACTGGGAAAGGATGGAAACGTATCGTGCCTGTGATCGGGGTGCTGTTCGTACTTACGCTGCTAGGGCTTCAATTATACCAGCGACATGGTAGTAGTCGTAGTACGAGTAGTCTTCCACTCAGTCATTTCTTCCCCATTCCCCAGGAGGATAGCAAGATAGACATGTCCATGACTCACACCGAATTGTACTCTCCATCGACACCGGACAAGACATTTTTCAGGCTGGATTTTGGCGGTCGACTGGCCATGAATCCCAGCATCATTCCCCACCCTGAGCAGCCGAATACATGGATTATCACGGCGCAATTGCGCAAGCCTGCCGAACAGCACCGAACCTCCGTCTGGTTCGCCGAACTGGTCTGCCCGGCGGTTTTCCGCGATGGCGGACGTACCCTGACGTGTCTCGAGCCTCCTCTGATCCTGCCCATCGCTGCAACCGTCGGCGATCGAAACAACTGCGTGGGCGACCTGTCGTATTTCACGCTCAACATCGGACCGCACGATGCACGGGTCTTCTACGGGCCCGAGGCACCGTACACCATCTACGGGTCCAACTCCCAACTCACTTGCTTCGGACAATGGATCCAGGACTTCCGACCGCTGGTCGATTGGAAAGGAGATCAGGACCTCTTCTTGGATCATGGGTTCCGCCAGGCCACCGAGCTCCAGCGACCACGTCCCTACGGCGCCGTCGAAAAGAACTGGTTCCTCTTCTGGGATGCCACCGGTCAAGCGTACGTCCATTACGACGTGGCTCCGAACCGAGTCTTCGCCCGACTGGAGTCCGACGGCTCAGTCGGACCAGACTTGGCCCCCCTGGCAGTCACGACGGACCAGCAATGCTTATCCCGCCATCTTCCCCAATTGCAGGATCCCGGCTTCGAATCCATTCATCAAGCGACCAACTCTCTGACCCTCACGCTCTGCTTGCGCTCAGATCCGCAATGCCAGGCCACTGATATCAATACATACATTCTGACCATCTTCCAACACAAGACCTTCTATTCGTTCCATAGCGTCTACGAGCCGTACGCTATGTTGTTCCGCCGGTCCGCGCCGTTCGATCTCTACGGGATATCCACCAAGCCCTTCTGGATTGCAGGTCGTGGAACCCCGGGGCACGGACGGAAACCGGCGACGCTGACGGCGGAAGAATCGGCGGCATGGAACCAAACCGAAATGCTATACGTGACTTCCATCAGCTGGAAAGCACAGGGTCAGAACTATCACGGGTACTTGGACGACCGGTTGTTTATTGCGTTCGGTCGGGAGGATGAGGATACGGCGGGGATTGATATTGTCGCTGGTGATTTATTGCAGGATCTGGGGCTTTGTGCGATGTGAATTCATTGAATTTCAAGTTCCTTTTGTTCTTTCAAGTTTGAATGTTGTGCAATCCTCTATATAATCAACCGTCAACATCTATAGTGGTAGTCCAGACATCGTCCCATATGATCATACTACTCGTAGTATATTGGACCAACCTGACAACGTACAGAAACAGAACTTTGACTCCTCTCACGACCTCAACCCCTATGTCACCCACAATCTTCCAGCAATTCTAATATAAATTTCACTTCCAGTTGAATCCATCCAATTCGCCTGGTCCACCAACCAGCGCAGATGGCCATATCACGTGATATCAGACGCTGAGTCAGCCGTCAGGTTCGTGATGTGTTCCCACATGATTGGAACGTCAACGTCCCTGGGAAAAAGACTTCTTCATCAAGATGCCGATATGCCCTGTGACTATTTCTGCGCAATCTGCGGCATTGGCTTTTCCGTGGAAATTGGCTCCCGATCGCCGAAAGCCCGCAGACGACGACGTAGATTCGTGGAGAGACGTCGTCAGGCGATCGAGGCGGGTATAGATATAGACTCGCTTTCGGATGATCAGAGCGAAGATGGGGAGGAGACAGAACCTCCTCCGCGATTTGCGCTGTACGATGCATATCTGAATCCAGTGGTTGTAGACAGAACGGACGCGAGTGGGGAGGATGAGTTCAACGGGGAAGAGGAGGACGAGAGCGAGCGCGAGCGCGAGAGCGAGAGCGAGAACGAGGATTACGATATGGATATTACTGACCATCGGGTCCGACACTATGATCCGTGTTTACTCAATTCACTGAATCTGTCGTGGGCTGCGGCTCCATCCTGCCTCATCCCGGGGAGTTTGGGTATAGGGCACCAGTATGGCCCGTCTCTTCCCCGTGTGCCAGTCTCTCTTGATTTTAACCACCAGTAGAGCGTTTCTGTCGGGTCCAGGGGTGCCCTCTCAATGTGTACGTATCCCCCGTCTATATTGCTAGCGCTACTAAGATACGTTCTTCAGGGGAGGATAGCTGTTGATGACACTGGTATGCGGTCTTTTCCTGGTTTACCCCTGCTTCAACGGTAACCGATCTCCAGATCCCAGTCCTAGGTATCTTATGGCAAGGAAAATACGTTATAAATGGTTTGTTCCCTCCCCCGGAGTAGTGCACGTGCTTGATTTTCTAATGATTCAAAGCTATATGGAGGGAACAGAAGACTGCCCCGGTCCCGTCATTCCCTTGCATGAGGACTGCTTCATGATTCTGAGCATCGTCCTCAGGGGGCTGGGCGCGCGGAACGTGGACATCGAGGTTCTGTACCACACGATGGTCGGATTGGTCCGGAAGGATCGCACCGCGTTAGATTTAGATTACGGTGCCGATGTGCGACGGGCCCAAAAGAATGTCTGGGAATGCATGCCCGGCATAGAGGCAGGTCGAACCCAATCCCTGCCGAAGCCTATCTGACATCCTGACGATGATCCAGTACTGCGTCGTGCAGCCATCCATGGCACCCTGGCTCGCGAACTTCATACAATTCCAAGCGACCTATAACAATTTCGACCTGCCATTTCCAAATCCCAATCGGCGACCCCGGGTCCTCCGTGACCCGTTCAGTATGATCCCCGTCGAAATCATGCACAGTATCTGCTCGTATCTCCCCGGCGAGTCACTGAAGGCGCTCCTACGCGCCTCCTTCGAAGTCTCCGTCGCCACCCACCATAATTCCTTCTGGAAGCTGTTTCTCAAATGGGACATGCCGTGGTTCTGGGAAGTACACCGGCTTGTGGCAAGCCACAAACTCCCGCCGTACCTGAATTACAAGGGATTTTACCTGTGGCTGGACGAAATCACGGCCCCCAGATACGGCAAGGCCGACCGGTTCTTGGGCGTTGCAAATCGCAGGAGGATCTGGGGCATATCCGAACAGCTTATTGGGAAATATGACCGAGCGTTGAGCCAGAGTTCCAGCAAGGGGACCTCGCAGGATACGGAGGGGGCCGGTCTAGACGTCTATTCTTGGACGCACACGAGCGCCGAATAAGACGGACGGGGCAATTTAAGGAAACGGCGGATCAGGATCGACGCTCGTTTCCCAACTATCGAAGAACCAGTAGATAGTTGGGGATTTCATTCCTTCGAGGGATGCCAACCCCGGCGGTAAATGGAAGATTCGAGATGTCGATAGCATTCTACCTTCCCAATCCGAGTGGCCTGCTGTAAATTGGCATCGCAACTGCAATTTCAACCCGTGGAGGCGTCGGGAGTTATCTAGGCTAGATCATTTATGTTCTGCATTTCAGTCTGAAACATTTCACGGAACTTAATGCCTTTCGGTGACCCCCTGCAATCTTAAAACCCCTGAGTAGGCGATGCCTTCTAATAGCACGACAGTCTCACGGGGGTAACTTGGGTTTCGACTAAATATGCACGGTATACGAGGTAAAAGTTCGGCCGGTGAAATGGTCCGTCGGAAGTCGGACGGATTGGGAGGACGACAGACGGTCCATCTACACTGGATACAAAAGAGCAGATACCCAGTACTAAGAGGGTGTAGTATGTGATGAATATCTACAGTTACGGACCCCAAACTCCTGGGAACCATGGAAAATGCCAAAGAGTAATTCTCGATATGCACAAAAACCCATGTCGACAAAGATTGCAGAGCTTCGCTCTAGGTATTCCGCATAATAAACTCGTTGATCTGAAACGGATTCAGATTATGGTCATCTATATACAAAAAGATTATATTAAGATAGACGGTCAGATCCAGAAAAGCTGGACTATGTGTACATTCAGTGCGATAATCATGACAATAGCACCATGACAAGAAGCATGGGCTTAAGGCTTCGCCAGCTGTTCTTTCCGGAAGAAGAGGATATACCCGGCACTGGAAACAGTCGTCAGCCCTTATCCCAGACGCATATTCAAGAAGGGAAGCAACTTACCAGATCAACAGCTGACAAAACAGTGCAACCCAGAACCAGGCATTCGCCACTGAACTACCACCGAAGGTAGGATCGGGCGAAACCGGTCCGGGGCCCACATTATTGGGGGCGAAGGCTCTCGCGCAAATAGTGGCGATAGAACCCAGGACTTGAGAACAGATGAGGGTGAAGAGCATGTGCATCCGGGTCAGGGTTTGCAGAAGGATGATACCGAAGCCGAGACCCTGGATTGAATCCAAGACCCCGAGCCAGAGCCAGACGCTGCGAGATACCAGCGCTCCGCCGGTATATCCTCCGGACGCCCAGGGAAGGTAGTAGCCAATTCCGGAGACACCCCACCAGATCTGTGCCCAGCGGGGGGCTCCAAGGCCACAGGCGAACACGGGGAGGAACCAACTGTGTGATTTGAAGTAGCGACTGACGACGAATAGGAAGCCTGCCCAGACGAAGCCGTAGAACACGACACAGAGGATCACGATTTGCCAGTGGTGCGCGTGGTTGGATGTCCAGAGGACTAAACGGCGATGGGATTAGTTTGATGTGGGATGGGGCAGAACAGGGGTGAAAGGATTGGACTTACACTGCCAATTGCGGCCGTATGGCGCGCTGAGGAAGAAGTTCTGGAGGATGACCGCGACAAAGTTCCAGAGGACGATCTTACGACGGAACACAGACTTGTAGAAGGAAGCGACCTTTCCGGGGGTTTGACGATAGTAGTTGGGCAGGCCGAAGAGCAAGAGAAAGCCAATTGCAGTCAGAGCGAAGGCAATCGGGTAGCAGATGGCACTGGTGATATCTCAGTTAGCGACTTAGAAAGGTCAGAAGGTGTCAGAAATACGTACGTCATTTTCCAAGAGTTGGAGATATTGTTTGTCGGCGTCAACAGACCTGCGCTCTGTGCCTTTGACAGAGTCGAACCCCAATACCAGAGCGCGATGACATAGGCGGACTGGATACCCTGGATCAGGCATGCACGGAAGATCCATGTTTCGACGGGGGCACCACCTTCGTCACCGAAGTTCAGCGCAAAGAAGATAGAGCCACTGGATGAAGCCGCCGCGTAGAATCCACTGCCGACGTTCTGAATCCAACCCCGAGTGAACGAGTTGCTCTCAAAATGAGCAGAACCAATGAACATAAAGGCAATGGCGTACAAGAACCAGGGCGCAGACAGACAGACGACCGATTTGAAGTAACGGAAAACAAGCCACCACATGATAGATGTAATCAGGTAGGTAGTTGCAATGCCGTACAGTTTTTCCGCAGTCTGACCAACCTCACCTGTGAGCAGTGTGATCTGGTACGAGTTGGCCGCGATGATTTGTCCTACAGCGAGGAACAGAGAGTAGATGGGCCAGTCACCGATGCGAATCTGCATCCACTTCTTCAGGCCCGTGGGAGGAACATAATCCTTGCCCAGGAGGAACTCGTCGTCTTCGGTGTCCTGGGAGCGCTGGCCATCGCTGCCACCACTCATGCCGGAGCCGGTGTCATCGTAGAGAGAGCCGACAGGAGATGCGCCATGCTTGTCACGGTAGACGGAGGGCGTTGGGGATTTGGTGCGGCCAAGTCTGGCATCACGGAATTTGTCGAACCATTCCTTTTCACTCTTGATCAAGTACTCTTCAATACACATTTGCGACTCGGAGTTTGCCCCGGTGAGCTCGTCCAGTCTTTTGTCGAAGGCCTTGTAATATTCACCAGTGCTATCGGTAAAGAACGGATCGACCTTCTGCAGCTTGAAGTCCTTCTTGCCGCCGACGACGGAATCCAGGGAAAGAACGGACGCGCTACTGAGACGGTTACCAGGATCAAGGAGCCTGGGAGGGGGCAGGAGACTCTGCATGGCGTTTGGAGGGGATCCCGGACTGGCGGGAAGCTGACTAGATCGGGGATGCAAGGAGTCTTGACTGTAACGCCTGCCACCTGGACTCAAGGGCATTCGGACTCCACTCTGTTGTTGCGCGGCCTGTAACCGGCGGCCTTCTTCGACCTGCGCCGGCGTAAGGGTGTACTCATCGTCCGCATAGGTGTTGACAATGTCGTCGTCACTGCTTTCCTCCTCAACATCAGTAATAGCCCCACCGTGGGATTCCGGGATGTCCTCGTGTTCTGGGATGCTGCCGTCGCGCTGGCGACCACGACCGCGACGACTTTGATGGCCTGGACCGGAGCGGACACCAAGGGAAAGCTGGCGCTGAAGTCCTGATTTCGGCTTTTCGGTACCACTGGGGCTGGGATCACGGCTGTAGCTGGTCTTCGGCTGGGCAACGTATTCGCTCAAACGGTTCAGGTTCGAGTAGCTGCTATCCCGAGAGTGCGCGAGAGAACTCTGCATTCCCGGTGCCATGGATGGGGTTGCGGGTTGGCTCATAATGCCACTAGGAGTTGTAGTACCAGTGGGAGTGAACGGACGGCCGTTGTGCTTCACCAATTCCTTGTTATGCACCTGAATCGCGGTGGTTTGCAAGATCTCCAGATCCTCAACCCATTGGGCAACGGGGAATCGCTGTTTGGCTGACCGAGCACGCATCATGGCTCGCGTCTCTTGTTTCGAGTTGAGCGCCGCATCAATTGCAAGCTTGAACTGGTAAATAAGATGGGATGTGGCCGTAGATTCAACGTTATACCACCAACCAGGCATCTGACCAAGACCACCGACACGGGCACCAATACCCAACGCTCCTTTACGGCCGAACTCGACGGCGACTAGACCAAAGGGCTCGTCGCGAGAGGGAATCAGTGCGAACTCCGCACCAGAAAAGATATAGGGGGGAAGCGCGGTAAACTCAGGTCTTGAAAACACACGTCCGGGGTAAATCTTCATCATATGGTCTAACTTCAGGGCGGCGAATTTACCATAAAGATCAATAACGGGTCCAATACAAATCACTTGCACATTAGGGCGGGATTCAAGAACGGCAGGCATCACGTCGGCGATCAAATCAACACCTTTTTGCATGGACCAACGACCAACGAAGACGAGAAGATCCGCGTCTGGGTTAACGTCGAGACCGGCCCATTCCTGGGCCTGGCGTTTGAGGTCACCTCTGCCAGCTTCATAATCAGGATCTACGCGAATATCGCCATTGTTGCCACTGGCCTGTTCTTTGCTCCATTCGCCCACATCGGAAGGATCAGGGTTAGGCAAGTTGCCAACCTTTCGCAAGCCCCAGAAGATGGGATAACGAGCGTAGGACCGCTTTCCGTACTTCTTGGACACACCGACGGCACCAAAACCTTGCTGGTGGACCCGAAGATAACTTGCACCGGAGTGAAGCAAATTGAAAACCTCGCCGAACTGCACATACCGTTTGACGACCTCGATATCGAGGTTGAACACAGAGCATACTTCCTCCCGTTCCTTCTGTGTCCGCATCGGCCAGAGACCCTGGAATTCAGCGTTATGCAGTGAAAGACAAGCTGGTACAGTGTTGGGGAGAAGATAGAGCGGAGCCAAAGAACCGTGATAGTCGTTGATGTGGTACAGATCAATGGGGAATCGCTTGCACGCCTCAGCGATACACTGGTTCCAGGCGGAGTAGTAAATAGCACTGTTGAGGTCGTCCATACGGGCCGGGTAGGGTTCGGACTGGGACTGCTGGCGGAAAACAGGAGCGTCCAGCAGAACGTACGTGATATTGTTCAGGACGTGGTACTGGACCTGAACTTCATAGGAGTTCCCGAGAATGGTAACGTTCATGGGTTCCGCCGGCTTGTCCACTGGGTAATCAACACCGCCAACACAAGGAACCACCCAGATCAGGTCTTGATGTCCCAGAGTTTTACCCATGAGTTGCGCCATGACACCGAGACCACCGATCTTGATCTTGATCTTCCAATCTTCGATGTCATATTCCATAGTCGCAATGAGCACCATGCGTCTCTTGCCGCCGGCTGTGCCGCCAATGGCCGTGTTCGCCTGCATAAAGCCGGACTTATTGGCCAGTCGCATCAACGGGTTCATCTTTTCGTCGTCACCGCCACCGTTCCTCTTGAACTTTCTGCGTAATGCCAGAGGGATCATGGTGTGCTTTTCAGTGACACCGATCTGGTTGAACTTGACCTTATAGAACGACTTCATGAAGATCCAGACGCATGCGGCCCCGGTAATCACCGGGATAATCCAAAAGAGCACATACATGGCGATCTGCGTCTTCTGGTGGCCGACAGGGAAGAGCTGGAATCTCATCGTAGCGTCGTTGACGTAGATATTCCACGCCAGGTAGGGTTTCGGCGGGTGCTCGGTAATGTTGATCAGAGTGGCAGACAGAGAGGAGGGCGGCATTCGGTCCAAAATGGAATCATTATCGGCGTCCCCGAGGACCCAGCTTTGATCCGGCTTTCCATCGGGGTTCATGCCCCAGATGTTCAGCTGAGCCTGCGCGGGCCATTCGGCGGTAAAGTGATACTTCCAGATTCCGTCGTTGGAGTCCTGTCGCAAAATGTTGTCGAGACCACCGTCATATCCATATTGATTGTAAGGGCCATTGAAAAAGATATGGGGGAAGCGCCGCGGCACATTCGAATGCCAGCCGGCATCGCCCTGCTGAACGTAGTCACTGCTACCGGTCCATCGGCTCCAGTACTCCACCCGGACATGCTGGCCCTGCCATCTCTGCTTCTTGGTACCCGACCACTCTTGTTCATCAATCGTATCGTTACCACCCCGGTATGTGGTCCAATTGGAAAAGGTGGTTCCCCAGTTGGTGGAGTACCGATACAGGTCCGCGCCGGCGGCGTGATGCTGGATGAACAGGGTGCCGTTCGGTTCCTGATGGAGCAAACTACTCGAATAGTTGGCCGTGGTGAAAACCATGGGATTATCGATCTGGCCAATGCGGAAAAGGAAGTTGTCGACCGCATTGGTCGAGGCGTTTCCATGCGCACTGCTCACGTTCTTCACCGACACTCGGTGAATCCCGTTGAACACTCCGGTCAGATTAGCCGTCCACATCCAGACGCTCGGGAGCTGTCCGGTCCACGAGATGTTGCTGGGCGGAACCGTCCTACAGTTCACCGTTTTCCCGTCGAGGATGGGGACCCGGCCAATTTCCGTCGAGGAGTTGAAGGAGATTGAATTGGTCACGGAATCGCAGTCCATCTCCTCCGAGAAATACAGCTCGATATTCACGGTTTCATCCAGATTGGGCGCAACGGTGGAAAGCACGGGGACGTCATGGCCGGGAGTAAACTTGGTGATCATGGGCCGGGGCTTGGTGAAACGGGCACTGGGGACGTACGCGCGGAAGGCATAGGCGTCCAACGTCAGGTTGGTCATGCAGCCGTTGAACTCTCGGGATCCGTTCAAGCCGAGCTTGACGGGGCCTTCGATCAAGGTGTGTTCCTCATACGGGTAGAACAGATTCCGGACCTTGGTACCTGTCGGGAAGGGGGCGATCAAAGCGGTTTGATTGTCCTTGCAGTCGAACTGGTAGTCCATCGTCCGATTCGTATTGTGATAGACGAGCCAAATCGGTTGGTTGTTTGCGGACGAGCCCAGATCCTGCACTTCGGCATTGACATCACGGAGGACCGACCACAAGCCCGTCTCCGTCGCGGTTCCGTTGGAACCGAGGTAGAACACCTCCTCCGTCCGATTCGAGAGTTTCTGAATGGAGTACCCGTCGTTCAGCACCGGGAAGTCCTCCCGCATCTGGTACATGTGCTTGATAATGTTGCGGACCGGGTGGGACGGATCCCGGTGGTCGTACGCGGCGGTTGGATCGTGGCAGCCCTCTCGGCCAGCCTGGATCGGCCAGTTATAGTACTGCGACGACTGCATGGAAAAGCAGCCATGGTCCCTCCACGCCGTCGCCGGTGACATGGCCTGCCGACCATAGATATAATTGGATGCCGTCGCATCCAAAATATAGAAGGCCTGTTCCTCTCCCCACAGAAGGAGGGGAACCCCGGGGAGGAGGAGCGTGGTAATGTACAACGCCAGCAATTGCCGTTCCACGCCCTTCTCGACGGTCGGCCAGCGGAAAACATCCTGGTTGGTGGCGCCGTACATGTGGCGCGGATCGAACCTGCCCGTGTTGGGATTGATAAAATCATTCGATTGCAACATCAGGTTCCATGCATCAACCCAGTCGACCGGCACATCGTAGCCCGCCGCTAAATTCCCGTCCATCCCCAAGAACCGGGTGAGAGCACGATAGGTCGAATAGTGGAAGGCCGCGCTGTCGATGGCCTCCCGTCCCGCTTCCCGGAGGAAATATTGCGATTCGGACTCATTGGTCATTTTCATGGCGACCTCCGCCGAGGGAGGATACTGATTTGGTTGTCTGCCTCGGCCCAGATAGATCGAACCAAACGTATTCCCACCAGTGATTTCCCCCGAGATGAAGAAATTCTCTTTCCCGACGGCACGGGCACATTCTCGGTAGGCCATTGACATATCGCCCAGCGCATCGACGGTGGACTGCGTCGCCTTATCGTAACGGAACCCGTCGATATCTAACGAGTAGATGATCATACAGGAATGACGGATCAACCGCTCGCGCACCAAGGGGTGCCATTCTCGCAACCGATCCTGGACGGAGGCGAATTTGGCCAGTTGACGTTGCCAATCCGGGAAGACACCGAACGCCTCAATATCACCATACTGATCGAAATCACTGTCATAGCAACCGACGAGTTGTTCCGTGACGTCCTGTTGCACAGGATACCCGTCTTCGAACCAGAAACGGGGGTAGTCGCACGTTTGATTATAGTTGTTTCCCATGTGGAAATCTACATACCGACGATCGGTCTTCCACAGAGCGTTGTGCTCTTTCGTGGAGAAGGGCGTTGTCTCGTTCAGGTGTCCCTCGAAGCCAATGAGATCACCCATTCTGACGGGACGCGTTAGCCTTGTCGTGCCATGCCCGGGTGGCAGCAGTCGCATCACTTACGTAGCAATCGTGTTATCGAAGATGACATACATCCCACGCTTATGAATTTCCGTGATGGCATTTCTCCACGTCTCGATGGTACCAAAGTGTTGGTCCAGCAGGGTGGTATCCAGAGCGGAATAACCATCCGAGCCCCACGGCTGGTTCATCAAGATGGTCCCGGCGAGATACAGGGCCTATCGATCGATCCTGTCAGTGTGCCATCCAACGTGATTCGATCGAGCGGGAGAGAGTCACGAACCTTGATGCCCATTCCCTGTAGGTAATCCAACGTATCGAGCAACCCGGCGACATCACCGCCATGCCGCATTTGAGTGGACGAGAGATCATGTTCGAAGAGAGTGCCATTGATGTTGTCGTTGGTGGGATCGCCATTGACAAACCGGTCCAAGAAGAGGGTATAGACCGGAAATCGCCAATTGTCCGGCGATGGGAAGTAACTTCCCTTATGATTCGGCCATTCTCCCCAATATTGGGCTGGGTCCGTGGCAGATTTATTTTCGTTGAGATTGAAGGCGGATAAGGATTCGTCGTACGGCCAGGCCGTTGCTGTTGATGCGAAAAGCGCCAGCAACGTTCCAGAGAACGCCGCCCACTTCATGACGTTGGGCAACGGGGCAATTGTTTAAAAGGAAAAAGAACAATTAAAAAACAAAAAACAAAAACCAAAAAAAAAGAAAAAAAAAAAGAAAAGGTTCAGTCACCCACTATGATACAATCATATATGCGGAATGTTTTGCCCCGATGGATCCTGTCCCACAGAACCGTTCTGTCCACTGTAGCAAAGCAATGTTCAATCAATGATGTCGGGATATATACTGATAACGAGTGATAGACATCCGATAAGGTAGCAGAACGGCTGGTCAACGAACCAAAAAAAAAGAGTGGAATCTATTTGTGTTCTGTTGGAGTTGGAGAAGTTGGAGGAGGAGGAGGAGGAGGAAGAGGAAGAGGAAGAGGAAGAGGGATATCAACCAAGAAACAAACCACCCAACGACCCAAAGAACAATTGGGGGTCAAATGAGATCAAGCTGGAGGAGAGAGAGGTCCAAAAAGAGGGAGAAAAACGGAAAAACTTCCCAAATGAAAGAATGACAGAAAGGAAAATTAAAAGGGAAAGGGAACTAAGAGCGATGTGTGTTGAGGCTCAGCATAAAAGGCTGAACCTTTAGCGATCGTGTGGATCAAAATGGAACAAACACAAAGACGTCCCTCTCGTGTCTGCTAATAATAACTTTCCAAGGCTTAAAGAGAATGAGGGTCAGTCTACTCCGTACTCCGTATGGGCTGAAAGTGCCAGCTCACTTGACACTATTGTAATTTGTCTCCTATCAGAGCTTTGGGGAGAGAGGGGGGGAGGAGAACTTGGAAGTCTTCAGCTTTCTCCAGACTTCTGGCCCTCTTCCTGGTATTTTTATTTTTTTTTTTACATCGGTGGAGGTTTCCTTGGATTGGATTGGATTTGTATTCTATTCCCTGTAATTTTGAATGTGGTGATGTATTTCGGAGTGATGGTCCATGGTATTTCTTCTGGGTATCAATCTTCTTGAACTGGAACCCTCGGTTTTGGCCGATATCTCGAAGGCGAAAAAAAGCAAAAAAAAAATAAAAAAAAAAGTGGATAAAAGCCAATGGATAACCAGATTACTGTGTACTCCGTACATCCAATCTCCTCGTATAGAACTAGGAAGTTTATTCGCTAGACATGAAAGTGGACTTCAGTGGAGTCTTCCCGGTGGATTTCCGACCCATCACTCCATCAAGTCTTCATCAAGCCACTTCAAACTCCCCTCACATTGGACATTGGATCACCACTTGAACCACTCAGCTCTCTCCTTGGTTTGTTGGGGAAGAGGGTGTGTCCGCCAACATTCATATCCAGGATCTAGTGATGACTACAGAGTACTAGTAGACTAGTATCTAGTAGTACTCCGTACGGATGACTGGAATGCCCAGTCGGGACCCGAACCCTCGCTGATTAGATAGGATGCAGTGGCGTGCAGGAACCCTTTGCGATGGTGCGACTTAATTGGGTTGATTAAGACTGTCACTGCAGGAGATGTCTTACTGTAATAAATCCTTTTTTCCCCTCCATGCGATGGTACGGAGTATGGTACGGAGGATGTATGTATGGACATACATACATACATACATACATACATACATACCAAGTCGGAGATGTATGTACTGCGTACAGTACAGACATACATCCTGCATACATCCTGCCAGGTAACCGAACGTATTGTACCGTATCTTCCGAACCAGCCGATAAGAACCGGTCCATCCCTGATTGGCTGTGGAGAGAAAAAAAAAAGTATGGGGATCGTTTAGGTCGACGCCATGTCGACTATCACAACCTTTTTGCACTTTGGTTCCTGGATCCATCGTCGGACTTTGTAAATGAAGTGATAAGCCTTGTGCAATTTCATTTTGGCCCTATTGAATCATCAATCAACTGAAACCCAACGAGTCAGTGGCGTCCAAATATCAGGGAAATTTTGGATCCATGATTTGGTGATGGTGATATCCCTGAATAGGAAAATCCAGGCCGTGGAGTGGACTCCACAGGAACAAACCAGACGAGTGTGAAAAAAGTGAAAATTCCAGAACAATGTCAGAAGCGGGTCCTGTAATCCACCAGTCTTGATTCTTGGCAACTTCTCACTATCATGGTTCCATATCATGGATCCAGGGAGATGAAATCATGGAATCCAACTACTACTAGTTACCTAGTTAGTATCCGTACCCTCTTCCAGATACCGTACCCTTTTGGATCCACGACTCGGGTCAGTGGGTCGCAAACATCTTGCCAACTGCTCCGGTGTCTGACCGAGAAACTGACTGAAGACCTGAAAGGGGGGAGAACCTATACGGAGTATATATGTCTTACTGGTGGTCCAATAATCCATGGGAGACGAGTCATTGGTTCAATTCAGATAGGGCTAAATATATACAACACCTTTCAATAGCCGAAGTTACGGAAACTGAACTAGTAGTATGTAATAATATATTAGTACTGAAATCTCGAATTTTATAAAGATAGAAATATATAAATATATTTATATCATTTTTATATATATTCATATACTGATATAGTAGTTACATAATTATTTATATATTTATCTAATAACTTATATTGAACAAGAGAAAATGAAAGTGAACTCAGAAGGGTTCACTTCCATTCCACTGGTCGGCCCGAGGAACCTCCCCACGGTCTTCTTAGCCGGTGACTACTACTAAAATACTACTTCTATGTGTTGAACTCCGAACTGGGTTTTCTTGTGACACCCGGGGCACGCGACGTCACGTTGCAGTCGTGGCCTGACAGTTTCACCTGCCACTCAATCCGATCCTGTCGGTTTATGGCAAAGCTCGGGACGAGGGCCATGCAAGATCCAATTACCCAGTGTCTCTCTCTCTGACTTCTATCCCTCTGCGACTACTAGTAATACGGAGTCCTTGTTCCCAGTTCCACTCACATTGTCTCGGTTCATCGGCTCTTCCCGTGTATTTCCAGCATCGTGGTGGAAGATGTCCATTGTGCCTGACAGTAGTCTTAGGGCAAGAACGGGGCTCTCCATCGCGTTTAAACAGGGACGAAGAATACCGAGGTTGCCACACATCCACACGAACTAGTCCTATCTTGCAGCTTAGTTTTTATTCCCGGTGAAAACTCGCCCTTTTCATTTCATTTCATTTATATTTTTTTATTTTTTTTTATTTTTTTTTAATTTTTCCGGTCCCAAATCGTGGAAGTTAGATAGCACATGAGGTGACCGTTACACCGGAGGAATTGAGATCGACTTTCCACGAAAGGGAAAGGAAAAAAAAAAAACCAACCAGTGAAAGGAATCTGGTCTATCGAGGATCAACGCCATTGCCCATGATCCGCACTGACCAGAGAGAATCTTTCTTGATCCACCAGTGCCTGTTGGTCAAGGATAAACCATACCGGCATGTGACCGGACCATCACGGAAGGGCGCTTGAGCTCTTCTTTGATAACCAGATTTTTGAAGAGGGATTTCGATGGGGTGACCAAGAAAAAAAAAAAAAAAAAAAAAAAAAAAAAAAAAAAGGAAAAGGAAAAAAACAAAAAGGAATTTTCGATCCACGCAGCGTGGGAATGGTTCGGGGCAAGAGGAGGAGCTACTTACTAGCTAGAGAAACTAGGTAGTAATGTCCTCTGCAGTCTCCATTGCGTAGCTTGTATCAAATGTATACCACCTACGGAGGACACTTAGGGCACGCCGGTGCTCCGACTCTCTAACTTCTCTCCCCTGACCAGCTGCTGCTCTCAACGACAAAGATCCACCTTTCTTCAATTCAGTCCTGGACGGTGACGTTCCCCAGGAAGCTTAATTGTCCTTCTTTCTCTCTTTCTCTTCCCTTTCTTGTTCTGTTCTCTCTCGAATACGTTCAATCTTTCTCAATCCCGTTCGCTGTCTGTCCTTTTTTATTTTATTTTTTTCTTTTTTCATCCCCTCATTCTGTCGATCATTGCGATCCGACCACCGTCCTTCTTTGCAAAGACAGTCGTATCATCGTTTCACGCGTCACTCCTTTCATTTACAGGACGGTCGAATTCATTGTCCAGATCTGATTTCTAGGTTCATTATACACTCACGCAAGTGTTTCATGTGCGCCATTTGAGCTTATTTCCCCAGAGCGTCCATCCGATCTCCACCCAGAAGATCGACGTAGGTCCTGTCAGATTATCCCTTCCCATGCACCACGCAGATACGAGTTGAGGATCCACCGGAAATCATTCCCGCGACAATGGTCTCCGTGTCACTCCTGGGGCACTGGGCCGGTGCCATCTATGCTACATGCCTCGTCGGATCGGCGCTGGCGGCGACCACCACGGAATGGAAGTCCCGGTCGGTCTATCAGACGATGACGGATCGCTTCGCTCGCACGGACGGCTCGACCACGGCGCCGTGCAACACCACCGAGGGCCTGTACTGCGGCGGCACTTGGCGCGGCACCATGGACCAGCTCGATTACATCCAGGGCATGGGATTCGACGCCGTCATGATCTCGCCGATCATTGAGAACATCGAGGGTCGCGTGTCCTACGGTGAGGCCTACCACGGCTATTGGCCGCAGAACCTCTATTCGCTCAACGCGCACTTCGGCACGCACCAGGATCTGCTCGACTTGAGTGACGCCCTGCATGCCCGGGGCATGTATCTGATGATGGACACGGTGATTAACAACATGGCCTATATGACCAATGGGAAGAATCCCGCCACGAACATTGATTATTCCGTCTTCACGCCCTTCAACGACGCGCGGTATTTTCACCCGTACTGCAAGATTACCGACTGGAACAACTACACCAACGCCCAGCTGTGCCAGACGGGCGATAACTTGGTCGCCCTGCCCGATCTCTTCACGGAACATGACGAGGTGCAACAGGAGCTGGAACACTGGGCCCAGGACATCATCGCGACCTACTCGATCGACGGCCTGCGGATCGACGCCGCCAAGCACGTTGACCCGGGCTTTCTGAAGAACTTCGGCGACGCGATTGGCGCCTTCATGACCGGCGAAGTGCTCGACCGATCCGTCGACACCATCTGCACCTACCAGGACCAGTACATCGGCAGTGTCCCCAATTACCCCGTCTACTACTCGCTGCTCAATGCCTTCACGCTGGGCAACACCAGCGATCTGGCCAATCAGGTGGAGCTGATGAAGAATGCCTGCGACGATGTCACGGCGCTGGTCTCGTTCTCAGAAAACCACGACGTCGCCCGGTTTGCCAGTATGACGGAGGATATGGCGCTGGCCAAAAATGTCCTGACCTTCACCTTACTCTTTGACGGGATTCCGATGATCTACCAAGGCCAAGAACAGCATTTGAACGGGCCGGGCACGCCCACGAATCGCGAGGCCCTCTGGCTCACCGCGTACAACCCCGACGCCACGCTGTACCAGTTGATCGCCACGCTGAACGCCATCCGCCGACACGCCTACCGACTCGACCCGAACTACGTCAATCTCGAAACGTATCCCATCTTCCGCGGGGGAAGCGAATTGGGATTCCGCAAAGGGGTCGAGGGGCGCCAAGTGGTGATGTTATTGTCCACGCAGGGCACCCAGAGCGGGGCGTACAACCTGACCATGCCGGTCAGTTTCAACGGCGGCATGGAAGTGATCGACGTGCTGAACTGCGTGAATTACACGGTCAACCAACAGAGCGAACTCATCGTGCCGATGGAACGGGGGGAACCGCGCGTCTTCTTCCCGACCTCCCTCATGCCGGGCAGCGGGCTTTGCGGCTATCCGTCGGCCAACAACGTCTCGTTCGTGGAACTGAGGATCAAGAGCGCAGCCGCTGCCCTGTCTCGTGGGGCGCAGACCCCGGCGGTCCCCGTGGGCGTCTTCCTGACGCTTCTTCTCGCCAGTCTGGTGGCGATCCTGTTGTAGTCGGGGGTTCCATCCGGGATTCCTGGTTACTTTGTATATATCTGTTTTTTTTTTCCTTTCCGACCGTCCGATTTGCCCGCTGGATATCCTCCGATCGAAAGATCTCTATTTGTACTGTATATAGTATGAAGATTACCGCGTTAAGTGATTGATTCCTCTGCTCTCTCACATTCAGGATTTTAGTACTCTCTCGGACTTGCGTCGGCAAAAAAAAAAAAAAAAAAAAAAAAAAAAAAAAAAAAAAAAAAAAAAAAAAAAAAAAAAAAAAAAAAAAAAAGGTAAAAATAGAGCAAAACGACCCACTGAACAAGAAACTCCACTTCAACTCATTTCGACCCGGAAACCCAGACAATAGACAACTTCAAATCAAAGCAATTTCTCAACCACCAACCAACGATCCAACGTAAATTAGAATTCAAAATAGAAATCCCCCATGCTCTCATTCCTCACCTGTTTCTCCAAGCGGAGAAAACCGCAATCACCATGGAAAGAAATCGAAGGTCCGCTATGCCCGGTCCGCCATATCTGACCCCGACCCGCTAAATAGATAATAGAAGCTGCGCGGGATCTCGAATCCCGTCCGTCGTGGAATGCCCCGGAGAATACGCTGCTGCTGGAAGCGTTTGAATGGCATTTACCGGACGATCAGGGCCATTGGCGTCGATTGCGACAGGGCCTCTCGGGATGGAAGGAGATGGGGATCGATCAGATCTGGATTCCCCCGGGTTGTAAAGCGATGAATGCGTCGGGGAATGGCTATGATATCTACGATTTGTACGATCTGGGCGAGTTCGATCAGAAGGGGTCTCGCGCGACGAAATGGGGGTCGCGGCGGGAACTGGAGGAGCTGGTGATGGATGCGCAGGCGCTGGATATGGGGGTGTATTGGGATGCGGTGTTGAATCATAAAGCGGGCGCGGATTATCCGGAACGATTTGAGGCTGTGGCTGTTGATCCTCATCGTATGTTTGTTTTCTCTCTCTCTCTCTCTCTCTTTTTTCTTGGGGACCCGGGTTGATGGGGAATAGGACGAAATGTCGCCGTCTCTAAACCGGTGGAGATCGCCGGGTGGACGGGGTTCGACTTCGCGGGACGGGGGGATCGGTATAGCGCCATGAAGTATCACTGGTCGCATTTCAACGGCGTCGACTGGGATGACGCGCGTCGGGAAAATGGCATCTTCCGGGTCGCGGACAAGACCTGGGCGTCGGACGTCGGTCAGGAACATGGCAACTATGACTATCTGATGTTTGCGAATCTGGATTACAGCCATCCGGCGGTGCGCGAGGATGTCCTGCGCTGGGGCACTTGGATCTGCCAGCAACTTCCCTTGCGTGGAATGCGACTGGACGCCGCGAAGCATTTCTCCACGGCGTTCCAGAGGGAATTCATCGCGCACGTTCGACAGACGAACCCGGATTTACGGGTGATCGGGGAATACTGGTCGGGGGATCTGACGGAGCTTCTGGGGTATTTGAAGCAGATGGACTATGGGGTGATGGCGGTGGATGTGCCGCTGGTGATCAATCTGTCTCGCACGTCGCATACGAAGGGGGCCGATCTACGGGAGATTTTCACGGGGACGCTGGTGCAGAGCCAGCCGGATCATGCTTTGGTGAGTGATATCGTCTGTTCCTGACCGTAACTAACCGGTCGGGGGACCAGACGTTTGTGTCGAATCATGATACGGTAAGTCATCGCCCCGTTGGACGCTCTCCGGTAGATGCTGACCTCGTTACCAGGTGCCGGGACAAATGCTGGAGGTGAGGCAGTCCCGTCCATCGAATGCCCATCGCACCGACTAACGAACCGGATAGACCCCGGTGGCACCGTCGTTCAAACCGCTGGCGTATGCCTTAGTGCTCCTACGCAAAGAGGGCCATCCATGCGTCTTCTACGGTGATCTCTACGGGACGCTCGGCGACAAGCCGTTGCCACGCGCCTGCGACGGCCAACTGCCCATCCTCACGCGGGCGCGAAAGCTCTACGCGTACGGCGAACAACAGGACTATTTCGACCAGGCGAATTGCATCGGTGAGTGTTCCTCCTCTCCGTCTCGGGATGATGGGTTCCTGAACCACACAGGATTCGTCCGCTACGGCGACGCACGCCATTCAGGGCTGGCATGCGTCCTGAGCAACGGCACGACCGCCGAAAAGCGCATGTACGTGGGACGGAAACACGCCCGCCAGCCCTGGACGGACCTCCTCCACGACCGCGACAGCGTGGTCATCGACGCGTCGGGGTACGGGGTGTTCCCCGTGGATGGCATGAGTGTCAGCGTTTGGATCCCGGCGTCTGACCGAGTCGACTAAATGCCACTAAAAAGGGCTCGGTTAATCTATTAGGATTCAGTAGTTGATCCTGGAGGGAGTTATTAAGGGGGATCTTTTTTCAGTCTGAATCCCGTGACGGAATTACATACATGACGGGTATCGGTATTGACCATACCGTATTCCGAGTGGGTCTTTCGCCAGACGAAACTAAATTACTAGGGAAATCAAACAGGATTCGGTCTCGGGGGTTAAAAAAAGACGGGAGTTCAGTCGGGGTTCCCACTGGGCAAGAAGACCGTAGTAGCTGACAAGTTGATGATAATGACATACCATCTGGACTCTGGATGATTTCTTCCACCATCAATCTATACTGGATGTATGTACATACATATGTACATGGCACAGAAGTGGCAAAGCAAAGATCAAACACGCGCCCCACCGGACGATCAAAGTCAATCCGGCAGATGTTTTGACGATCAACGCAGGGACGGAGGGATTCTTATTCATACCACATAGAATACAGATCATGCAAAGGAGGGACCCATCATGACAAGCGAAGAATAAAATACATTGATTGCTAACTCTAGGACATGATCGGATGGTATTCCCATGTATATACTAGTATATGTCCCCCAGTCCCATCCGAGTTAAATACCGAGTCGGGTGTGGATCTCACCGCGGACTCTTACAGGTGGAGGGCCACCACGCCCATCAGGAGACCGGCGGCGGCGGAGATCGGCGCCACGAGAGAGCTACCGGCACCCGTGGCGATGGGGGTGCTACCGGAGGAGGTGCTGTTGGCCGACGCGCTGGCGGACGCGGAGGCGTGGGCGGAGGAGGAGGAGGAAACTGTTGTCGACAGAGTGTTAGTACCGGTGACAGTGTGGCTCGCGATGGTCGAGGCGGAGGGAGTGACCAGGCCCGTGGAAGAAGAGGAAGACGAAGAGGAAGAAGAGGAAGTAGGAGTAGTAGTAGAAGAAGAAGAAGTGGTAGTACCAGTGGCGGTGGTGCCGGTGGTGGTGCCGGTGGTCGCGGCGGTGGTCGTCGACTCGGTGGCCGAGGCGGAGCTGGATTCGGACGAGCCCTCGACGTTGAACTGCTGGGACTGCGCGAGGATGCCCGAGTTTTGGCCCGAGTTGGAGAGGAGGTTGATCTGGTAACCCTTGCTGTGGTGCAACGTTAGCGATGGAGACGAGACGGTCTCGGTCGGACAGGGGAACGGTACCCGCTGGTGAGGCCGGACAGGCCGGAGACGGTGTAAGATCCCTTGGAGGACTCAAGGTTGGAGGCAATCTTCTGCTGCACGTTGGGGAAGACGGCGTTGTTGACGAGGTAAAGATCGAACGAAGAAGGGTCGGTGCTGATCCAGCGGTTAGTCGCGGCGACGGGCAACGGGGGACCGTTCAACTACGTACTTGACAGAATCCCACTTCACGGTGAAGGAGCCAGAGAGGTCAACATCCTCCCCCTTCGTGGGGGATGTGACCTGGAGAGCTGCAGGGGGGTGTTAGCTGAAGGGTTCCGAGGCTCACGGGGTTGCAGACGGGGACAACCAACCGCTAACGGACGCAGCCAGAGGCAAGAGAGAGACGGCGTAGGAGAAACGCATGATGACTGATGTAAATAGTATTAATATTGACTTGGTCAAACTGAAACGACTGTCAAGAGGTTGAAAAGAAAGGAAGAAGGCTACGACGGAAGAAGTTATATTTTAAAGGGAATCACAGTCTCAACCGATTAGAAAAACTACTGTACAGTCTGATCTTTTGACCGGAGAACAAGTACATCAGGAAGCCCGAGAGGGAAAAAAAACAAAAAAAAAAAAAAAAAAAAAAAAAACAAGAAAAAAAAAGAAAAAACATGTCAAGATCCACCGACGAGGTGGCTATAATTGTCCATGCAAAACTCCGTACCGAGCACAATGCAATTCAGAAACAACTACTAAATATAGATTGGGCACTACTCCAACTTCATACCACGTCCAAGGTTACCAGTGACCAGTGTACAACCATAGCCATGATCTCAGGGATTGGACTAGTTTCAGAGGCAGCGTAGAATCTTCGCCGATAGACCAAAATTTGCAGCGCCACTAGGGTCGTCTTGGCAGGGCAAAGTCATGATAACCCATGAATAACCGAATGAATCCACCGCTAACGACCGGTGGATCATGTTGATAATGCAGCCTTTCCGGGTATTTCCCATTTGCCATGGCCGTGACCCCATTTGGCCCCCAACCGGTTCAATTTGATGTGACGATCCCACTTCGTATTTCCACGTAAGGATCCATCACTAGTCGTACGGAGTACGGAGTACTCCGTAGTCTCGTCGACTATCTAGTAGTCATGAATTATGAATCATGAATCATAATCATAATCAAGAGCGGGCCTCTCTTAGTGTGCTGAGTTGGTAAGGAGGCTATTCATGAATGTCGTCAAGATGAGAGACGCACGGAATAACATCCACCCGAAGGGCTGCAGCCCTATCAGTCACCTGATCTGTCTAGATATGTACATACATACAATGAAGTCTATCACTGGAGTGGAAAGAAAAGCGTCTAAACGTAGAAGGAAAAGTGCTCAAACCGCCGAATTAAGCGTCCTTGTCCAGGGCCTGTCCCAAACACATTTCATAGTAGATGTCCCGTCGCTGAAGAAGTTCCTCATGAGTCCCTTGTTCCCGAATGCGTCCCCCGACCAGCACAAAGATGCGATCGGAATGCTTGATCGTCGACAAGCGGTGCGCGATCGCAATCGTCGTCCGCCCATCCTGGGCCTGATCCAGCGCCGCCTGGACAATCTTCTCGCTCTCGGTATCCAACGCGGACGTGGCCTCGTCCAGCAACAGCAGACGAGGTCGACGGATGAGGGCCCGCGCAATCGCAATCCGCTGCCGCTGACCACCGGAGAACAGACTGCCGCGCGATCCACACGGGGTCTCCAATCCATCGGGCAAGGAGGAAACGAAGTCGAAGATATTGGCCTGACGGCACGCGGTCTGGATCTGGTCCTCCGTCGCCTCGTCTTCCAGACCGAGCGCGATGTTCTCGCGGATCGTCCCCTGGTAGAGCACCGGTTCTTGCTGAACGAGGGATAAATGGCTGCGGTACGAGGCGAGCGACCTGTCGCGGATATCCGACCCGTCAAGCTGGATGTGTCCAGCGGTCGGATTATAGTATCGTTCGAGAAGCGAAATGAGACTGGATTTGCCATGGCCGGAGGGCCCGACAAAGGCCACGAATTGGCCGGGGTTGATCTATTGGATCTTAGCATCTCCGTTAGAGAGTAGTGGTAGTGAAGCCCGTGCGTACCTGAACGTTGATATCGTTCAACACCGGCCGAGTAGGTCGTGTTGGATAGCGGAATCCGACCTCTTGCAATGTCACCTGGGCAGCTCCGTGCTTGGGCTCTCCGGGGACATGATCGGATGGTCCGTCGTGGACGTCGGGTTGCAAGGAACGGAGCCAGAAGATGTAGTTGCAGGCTCCTTGTGATTTCGTAAAACCTGATTGCGGTCAGCCGGGTTGTTCCTTTGTATATTTATTTGGTGGAACGTACTGGTACTGAACATGAAGAGCGAGGCAGCGGCTTCACTAGAGAGAATGGCTCCGATAACCACGATGTACAGTTGGGTGCTGGAGTATTCGCCCGTCGAGAGCAAGCGACCTCCATACCTATCGACCGGTTAGACAGGGGAAAGGGTCACGATCGGAGCAGACACGCACCAGAAACTCAGGGCCATGGAAAGTAAGGAAAAAGATTGGCTGAGGGCGAGCCAGAACATCGTCCAGGTAAATGACTTGATGGACTGTCCTTCGATCCCCGTCAACCGATCGGTGTATTTATGCAGGATCACCCGCTCAATGGCCAACGATGCCACGGTACGAATAGCAGATATCGCCTCTCCGGCCAACGCGGCACTTTGGGAAAACCGACTGGTGGTGGCACTATCCAGTCGAAACTCCAGCCGGATTCGAAGGTAGCCGCAGAAGACGATGGGGAACATGGCGCCGGCGACCACGGCCAACCCCAGTTTCCATCCCACTGCGATCGAGAGGATGGAGCTCGCGATGATATTCACGATGGCAATCAGGATAATGCTAATGTTGAAGCCGAGTAGCTCTTGCAGGCTGGTTGGTTTGGCAGCGAGTTCCGAGACCAGCGAGCCCGTGGTGTGTTGGGGCTGGTCGTAGAAGGCCATATCCTGTCGGAGATAGCTCTGGAACATTTGCATCCGGTACGTATACACAATGGACTGGCCAGGTAAGAAGGAGTCTATCGCTGGTATGATTCAGGTTGGACTTACGTTGGCAATCACATTCGAAACCCACCCGAGCACAGCATAGACAAGCAGGATCACCAGGGCAAGCACAAAGAACATGAGCGCGTAGAAATCCCCTTGTTCGATCATTCTACTGGTGGATGGGATTTGGAAGACATTCAAGATTCTTGCGAAGATGAACGCGAGAACGGGGTACACGGCACCTGTTCGGTTGATTAGATTGACCAACATATCGTCCCAAGGAGAACACGATGCGGTACGTACCACCCACAAGGCAGGTCAGCAAGGTGATAATGAATTCCGGCCATAGCTCGCGTCGTTCGGCGATGAGTAAACCCAGGCATTGAAGGAGACTGCGGCCGCGACCCGATGGCGCCTGTAATCTTTCCACGAGCCCGACATCTGTGCTATGATCTGGTTGTCCCGAGAAGACCGGTGCGATCGCAGTATCGGCCTCAGTCTTTTCCTTCCCAGGTAGAGCCTCATCCGTGTCGACAGTGCCCAGATCCTGTGCCTTGATGAGGCGCTGGTACGTTCCTCCGGCGACCCGGAGCTCGTCATGCGTTCCTTTCTCGACGATCTGTCCTTGCGATAGGACTACAATCTGGTCCGCGTTCCGGATGGTAGAGAGCTTATGGGCGATCGTGATGGTGGTCCGTGAGGCCGAAACGTTGTCCAAAGCCTCTTGCACGATCTTCTCGGCCTGTGGATCCAACGCACTCGTAGCTTCGTCCAGGATGAGTACTTTGGGATCGGAAACGATACTCCGAGCGATGGCAATACGCTGTTTCTGGCCTCCGGACAGCATCGTAGCGCGCTCGCCGACTTGGGTATCGTACTTCTGTCCAGGGATTAGAACTTGCGCGGTCTCTCTAGATCATCACACACATACTTCGGGTAAGGTCTCAATAAAATCATGCGCATAAGCGGCCTTGCACGCTGCAATGACTCGCTCAAGCTGCTCCGGCTGGGGGGCGTTTGCATACTCCGTTCCTGCTAAGCCGTACGCCACATTTTCAAAGATGGTCGCGTTGAACAATGTGGGTTCCTAGATAATATCTCAGAGAAGGTGACACCGGTCTGGAGCAGCCGAAATCTTACCTGCTGGACAATGCGAATGTGCGTGCGCAGCCACTGGATATTCAGGTCCTTGATGTCCACCCCGTCCAGCGTGATAGTGCCGTTCTGCACATTGTACCATCGCTCCAACAAGCCAGTGACCGTGCTCTTCCCTGAGCCACTGGGTCCCACCAACGCGGTCGTTTTGTTGGCGGGTATGCCGAGGGAGAAGTCTTGGAGAACGGGTACTTGAGCCCGAGTGGGATACGCAAAGGAGACATTCGAGAATTCAATCTCCCCCTGGCAGGCGTCTGGTCGCTGGCCGTCCGTAGACAGCCCGTCAATGGGAGACTCCCGGTCGATGACCTCCCACATCGTTTGTGCCGCCGACGCGGCCCTCGTAATCTGGATGATTTGCGGTGCAATCTGTGTCATTGCTGAGGCGGCGACAATCACAGCGAAAATCACACTAGAGAAGACCATCGAGGAGAGTCCCAGTCAGCCCTTGCGAAGACCACGTCACGAACAGACCGCGAACCACCTACGTGATGATTTTCCCCGGTTCCTGAATCTCGCCTCTGGCATACATGCGGACTCCCTGCCAAAAGGCCAGCCCATATCCGGCGAAGACACAGAAGAACTCCGCCGAGTATAGGATGGCCATGTTCAGCGACTGCGTCAAACCCAGCCGTCGGGCCTCCTTGGCTTGGTCCTCATATTTCGTCGTCAATTTGGCAAAGGCGGAAAAGGCATGCACGGTTTTCATGCTGGCGAGGACTTCCTCGGCCAGGGACCCCGCGACGGAGTTGACATGCAGAATGCGATTCTCCTGGGTGATGAGGAGACTGGCACAGACCGACGTCACGATGAGAATCGTGGGAGCGATGCAGATGGTGATCAGGGTCAGTTTCCACTGCACGACGAAGGCGACGATGAAGGCCGCCACAAAGGTCGCCGTGCCCTGCACCGCGAACCCTAACTTTTCCGAGATGCCTTGATTGACCAGATTAGCATTGGTGGTCAGTTGTACGACGGATGAGCCACTCTCGTTCGCATCAAAGAAGCCGATATCTTGTTGAAGTAGGCGAGTCAAGAAGATCACCCGGATAGATTTGGTCGTGCGCACGGCGGAGACAGACAGTGAGAACTTTGATGGTCAATATATCAGTCGATCTCATCAGGGAGACAAGGGCATATATACCGTCCAGATGTAGACTAATGAAAATTTGGCAATAAAGAGATAGACAAAGTAAAGCCTATGGCCGGTTGTCAGTGTCGGAGATCCGCTTCACACAACCTGTCGCGTGGCTGGACTCTACATACGTGAATTTATTCATTGTCGAGCGAAACTCGCTTTGCGCATTAGAGCCCGTGGCGAAGTCATTGAAGTTGGTGACCATTTTTCCCAGTAACAAGTCCATTAAGGGCAGCGCCGCGCCTGCCCCGATGGCTCCCACCAAGGCGAAGACATTGAGAATCCATCCGACCGTGTCGGTATAGGAAAAGATTCGCAAATAACTCCGGAACCCACCCTGTGCTGGGGGAGAAGTTGTGTCCTGAGCGTGGTCTCCCTTGGCCTCGATGGAAGACTGGGACGATGCCTCTTGAGCGGTCATCACGATCTTATTCGTCGTGTCTGGTGACGATGATCATAAATCATGAGATGCATGAGATTGGAAGGTGAAGATATACGAGTTAATATACAGGATCCGACCATCTGCACGGTCCCCAAGCCCTGAAATGAAAAAAGAACTTCACCGTCCCCTGATTACGGGATACCAAAGAGCTTTTTCGGGTTCCGCGGAGTCCGACATCTTAAGCCATTTCGCGAATAAAACGGGGCCTAGAAAAGGGCTGAAGTCCCCCCTCCGGAGCCCTAACATTGGGGCCTTCGATAAACTTCAAGTTGCCAAAGAACATCATGGCCAAGGCCCCAAGGCTGTAATGGCATCCCATATGATAACACCGAGGAGCGCCGAGGTGACGTTTGGGCACCTTTTTTTTTTTTGGTTCAGGTTCCTACGGTTCCATGGATCCACGATATATCTAACGTCAAAGACGCATGCTTTTGCTGGCCAAAGATCTTCAAGTTGGTCTCGCAGATCCAAACTCAGTGATGTCCTCTCTGAATAAATTCCGATTCTATTTAGTTGTGCTTCGACATGGAGGGATGGAGGACTACTTCCTGTTTCGGACCAAAGCATGACTCGAGCAAAAGACAGATGAAGGAAACATTGCAGAGTCTCTAAAACATGGACGAAAACGGATTCAACGCGATACTGGTGAGATCATCAGGATGGGGTCTTGCCTTCATCATGCGGTCCGTACGGACTGGGACTTCTATCGGTCATAAAGGGCAGCTGGTCTCAGAAAGATAGAGTCAGATCACTACAGCCATGCAGAGTCAAGAGACAGTCAACCCCGTGGCGGACAAGCCGCCCGAGGATCAGGTCCTTTATCCCCATGGATGGAGACTGTGCTTCATCACGATTGGGTATGACCCATGCATCGTATTGGCAACATATGCCATGATGCTGACCACAGCGCTAGGCTTCTGATCAGCCTTTACTTGGTGAATCTGGAGGTTACGATCGTTAGTACGTCTCTCCTGTCCATCACGAGCGACTTGGATGGCTTCAATAAAACAAGCTGGATCGTGACGGGCTTCCTGGTTACCTATACCGGTTGGATCTCTCTTCCGTGGCTCCCTGATCTGTCGGGTCCTGCTAAGCTGCGTACAGGCTTCATGTCCATCTGGACCAGAGTGAGTGATATCATTGGGAGAAAGAAAGTCTTGATCGCCGCCCTGGTGACTTTCGTAGCATTTTCACTGGGATGTGGCCTATCTCGATCGGTCAACACGCTGTAGGTTATCTCTCATCACCGTGGATCGACCGGGCACTAAGCGTGCATTTGCCATTAGCATCGTATGTCGATCGTTTCAGGGGGTGGGTGGTGCCGGGGTTTACACGCTCACCATCTTGTGCGCCTATGAGATTGTTCCCAAGTCGAAGCTGCCCATCTGGGGCGGCATGATCGGCATGGCCATTGCCTGCGCATCGTTAACGGGCCCTCTTATTGGCGGTGTTTTGGCACTGAACTCGTCCTGGCGATGGGTCTTTTATGTGAAGTACGTTTGGTCATCTTCGTCGCTCCGGGTTGGAGGAGACCGTCACTGACACTTCCACCGAGTGAAAGCCTTCCGCCAGGGGCCGTGGCCGTGACGATGTTATTCATGGCCATGCCGGCAGGCTTTGGGTCGGTGGCCCCAAAGCCCATCACCCACTTGAGACCGACCCTGTCACTCTTCCGAGCGCTCGATGTCATGGGTTCGGTGCTGCTCCTCAGTGGTTCTTTTCTCCTCGTTGCCGTCTTGAATGAGACCAACTTGGAATTCGAATGGGCTTCCGGCACAGCGATCGGGCTCCTCGTTGTCAGTGGTCTCTCATGGATGGCCTTTTTCATCTGGGAATGGCTGATCGACGGACGCCCTGGGTACCAACCCATCTTCCCCAGGCGGTTCATCTTCAACCGGGCGTGGATGGGGATGCTCATGTGAGTCGTGGCACATCCGAGACGTTTCCCTGGTTCTCCATCTAACCCGTCTTCGATTTTTTCCCCCCGTCACAGAACGGTCTTCGTGAGTGGCTGTCCGTGGAACGTAGTCATTGTCTACCTCTCGCAGCGCTTCCAAGTCCTAGGAGGATCATCGCCTCTCGGCGCGGGCGTTCGACTGATCCCCTACTCCGCGCTTGCCACGCTATCAACCAGTATTGCGTGTATAGCCTGCCTTCGCGGCCGGATCCCCTTTGTCTATTTCATCCTCTTCGGCTCCCTTCTGCATGTCGTGGGAATGGCTCTATTCATCACCCTTCCTCAGACAAACTCCTTCCCCAGTGCCGGCTACGGATATGAAGTACTCGCCGGCACTGGGGTCGGGACAACCATCGGGATCTGCATTCTCGCAGTCCCATACGTCGTCGAGAGACGCGATTTAGGTAAGACCACCGAACCGACGGGGTTTTTCCCCCATCGACCGACGATACTCACACCCCAAAAGCAACCGCGACCGGTGCCCTCAACCAATGTCGTTTCCTCGGCGGGGCAATCGGACTGGCCATTGCGTCGAATATCCAGTACGGAAATCTGAAGCACGATCTCGCGGATACGCTTTCTCCCGACCAGTTGCGGCGATTGCTGGAAGACGCCAGTATCGTGAAGACTTTCCCGGCGCAGGTGCAGGCGGTAATCCAGCGGGTCTTTGCGAAGAGCTATACGCATCAATATCAAGCCATGATTGCCTTTGCGGCGGTGCAGATCCCGGCGTCGCTGCTGATCTTCAGACGCGGTGCGCAGTATGTGGCGACGGAGGAAGAGCCGACTGACTCTGATCGTGGGTCGGAGATCACTGCATGATTTGGGGGACTCGAATCGTCGATGCTGTGTTGGAACGGGTTTTAATAGGGGAACTCCCTTCGATATAGAGTCACAGATTGTCCGAAAGTCAGTACCGAAATACGCCTTGTAGAACGGTCATGGAGACTGGGGGTCAGACTTGGAGATTTCCATCGGATTCTATCCGGCGAATCCTACGGGGTATGAGTAGATAAAAGGCAATCCAGTATGTAGAATTAACGTAGTAAGGTCGCTGTGTTCTAATCTATTGAATATCTCGTGCTTTTCAAACCCTCCGAGTACAACCTCATGGTTTAGATGCAGGAAAGAAAGGAAACGATCGAGACATCCACATCTCTACAAGCCTACGTGCATAAGAGATGAAGCATCTTATTCCCATCATCTCCACTCGAGTCGAATTGCCACCGCAAACCAGGGAACCAGAAAACTTTTAGGGTTCCCCACGACTCGACAATATTCCGACGCTTCTCCGACTGACTGATCACTCAAAGAGATAGATCATGGATTATATATCCAGTGTACTGGATTACCAGAGGCTAAAAAGATGCACAACCCCCCTAAAACCAACCAGGAATTACTAGCCAACATCATTGCTTCGCAATATGAAAGTATCTGTTTTCGTGATGGGTTCGTCGTAAAAACAAAAGGCAACCGGTCTATACGCTAATCAAAGCCAACAACGCCGAAGAAACCCCGAGGAATAAAAGAGAAGCTTTGCAGAGGTCGATAGTCGAAGCTTGTAGTGGTATCATGTGAATATTTCAGAAGAAAAAAAAAAGAAGAATTCGCTGTATCGTAAAATCACCAGGGTAGTTCTCCTTGCCCCGGTTGACTGCTACGGTGCGTCTGGGCCCCGGACAGGTCTAATCACGACCCCATTTCATCGCCTCGACGGGGTTCTGCCGAGTACTTTGGTGGTATCGACTGGCCAGCTGGTCGCACACGGCCCAGATGCGTCGGCGGTTGGCCACGCCCATCAGGGTCAAGTCGTCCATGCCGTAGCGCGGCGTCGTCATCTTGTTCAGCCACAGGTAAAGCGATTTGTAGTTCACGGTCTTCTGGGGGGGGAGGGTCTGCAGTTCCCAGAACCAGGGCATGTCCCACTGCATGAAACGTTTCCAGAAGGAGTTGTCCTGGGTGATGGTCTGCACGCTGAGCGAGGCCTGGGCCAGATTCTTCAGCGCCGCGCCGGGCAAGAACATGCAGATCTGCTGCGCGATTTCTAGGGGCAATTGGCCGAAGACATCGGTGGGACGTCGGTCCCGAAGCTCAATGGTTGCGGCCGGACGGGTGAATTTCTCGTTCGTGCTCAGGTTTCGGAACAGCTCGTCGACCATCGGGGTCTCGGTTGGGTGCTTTGCGCCGTACTGTTGGCCCCCCCCAGGGCTATTCGTTAATAATAAAGACAGCTTAATCCCTGACGTTTGGCCCGCCTACCTCGACTCCGGGAATACATTCCCAGTAGCGGCCCTGCGATCGGGAAATGTCGTCTCCGTAGTGCAGGTGCAAGGAAGAATGGTTGGTTAATGCGGACATGACACGGTAGAGGGCGCTCAGGTTGAGGTTCGTGATCTCCGTGGTGCCGGTGAGGGCCCGCGTTAAGATCTCGAGACAGCTCCAGTGGAAGGGGAGAACAGGTCCGGACGCCTCTTCGGTTCCCTCTTCATAACTACAGACCGGGTCAGTGGATGATTCTGCCGCACAGGGATCGGGTCCTAACCAACCACATGAAGGTTGTCCGGGACGACGGCTGGTAGAGATCTGACGAGGAAGTTAGCCATCGTTCCGCTTCAGATGCCTCCGTGTCACTCCTACCATTTCCCGGTTTCACCACTACTTCTCCCTGTCATTTGTGTAAGCGGATCGAGACTTCAACCGTCGATGGAGGTGGAGGTGGCCTACAATATCGGCATAATATCCGGGACCTGAAATAAAGGCTCTACACGGCAGAGTTAGACGGAATGCAGGATGGAACGCGGTGGATATCAAGGCATACTTGTTCGTTCCCGACGTCCCCGAGGGTGGCGGGTGAGATCCCAGGCAATACACCTTGTAGAGCCACGAGATCGTATCGGTGTCGACGAGGCGCGGATCATAACTGCGTACGGGGGCGTCGTTCTCTTCGGCAGGAATCTGGCTGATGTCCTGACCCGCTTCGAGGGCCCGGCATCTCTTCTCAATCCACCGTCTGCGTCGTTCGATGGCGGTTTCGGAGAGGGATTCGATATACATCCCGCTGAAGCCCGCACCGCAGATGGCACAGTAACAATCGTACGCCATGATGAAGATGTTCCGAAAGACCGTCAATGTCGAGGATTAGAGGGGAGATGTGAATCGATTGCAGATGAAGACAGAAAGAAAGAAAGAAGAGGAGAGAGAGAGAGAGAGAAAAAATAAAGGTTTGTGCCTGGATTTCCAAGAATAAATGGTTCCAAATGGGGGGGTTCCACAGTGGAGCAGAAAATGGGGCAATAAAGAAACAAGTCATGATAGGAGAAAATGCTAAAAAAGACTGGCATTGGTAGCGATGATCATTCTGACCGCCATCTCAAGCTCCAGACTCGCATTGCCAGGTCATCACATCGCGCTGAGAGCGGGTCTGCTGGTTGCATGGTGGCTTTTTTTCACTTACCTTTCACCTTTGCTTTGGCGAGTTTTTGTACTCCGTATAGGGTTTTGAATGGCTTCAGATCGCCCTTTCTCACCGCCCGCCGATCGAGTCCTCCGTCCTGTACCATGGCTCCTCTTAGAAGGTATTCAAGGATCTGATTTCCCCTGGAAATTTTTCGATCCATTTTTAGGGTTTCATAAAATCTGGGGTTCAGGGTTTCATACATACAATTTAGATACGGGGTACTACTCCATACTACGAAGTACGACGTATGTCTGTCTGTAAGTGTTATGTTGGGTGATGTCCGTCGACCACACCACCCGATGGATCGATACTGCGTCGCTGCCCAGGAACCAGCGTCAGCAAATTTCCGTGGTGTCCATAGCTACGTATAAGCCTGTTGGGGGTCATGGGACCGATGTAAAGATCCAGACCTCATTCTGTTGATAAATTCCAATGTCCCTTTGGGGCACGCCATCCCGCTAACATTCTTAGTGTGGCCGTGGACGCCACTAGTCATCTGTGCTGCTGAGCTGATAATATATCATCTTACCAGTCCATTGCATGCTTTTCTGTTTTCTTTTTTCTTCTATTTTTTATTTTTATTTTTATTTTTTTCTTTCTGGTTTTTCGGTGGCAAAAAGCGGCTGCAACAAAGTTGGAGCTCTCGACGTGGCCGCATTGATCGACGAGACCACTCGAAGCCCTAAGTCGGACCCGCCTTTCATCTTCGCGGAGAAGCCCTGGAGAATCTCCCAACGGCCAGTGGAATGGCAACTCCTTCTCGGGTAGCGGAGCGGAATTTTTAAACTCCCAGGCATCGTTTCAAAAACGCCACCCGGCAGTTCGGATGTCTGGCGTGGCCTACACAGAAGGTCGGCGAGGAGGCACGATGGACAAGCATTGAGTATTCGACGCGTATCGTCCCTGCGAGGTGCTAGATTAGGAATCCGCTTCAACTCTACGAAAAGCTAGTTCTCGCTTGCATAGATTATAGGTCTTGTTGGTAGAGGTGTAATATCTAGTCAATGCAGATCAAATGTCAGCTGGTATTTTGGTCGAAGTGGACTGTTCGGATGTCATGCAATTGACAAGTTGTTTTTCGTCCCGGTTTTTGTCGAACAGCCTTCATCTCCGTGATATCATGATGGTTCAATCAAGTTCAATGTAGAAGGGAGGCATCATCCCGCGGGATGTAAGGCATAGTACCACGGTGACTCTATATATATACTTCAAAGTAGTAGTGACTCTGCCTCAATGGATACCCACGTCGCTTACTAGTAGTAGTTAAACCGGGAGTGCGGGAGTTCCGTGAACGTTGGCGACTGTTCCCGTTCTGTATGATGTCAGATACCAGAGTTATCCATATGGATCTCTGCGTTTCTTTATGGAATCCGCTGGGCGCCGTCGAATTCGACATGCGATGGTTGTGTATGATAAAGTGGTCTAGATTATGCGTTTGGTTGTTGATAAGTAAAAAGCAAATAATTGTATTCGTCATCTTCGGGCTTGTAACTCAGTGGTAGAGTGCTCGCTTCGCATGCGAGAAGTCGGGGGTTCAATTCCCCTCAAGTCCATTTATTTTTATTTTTATTTTTTTTTTTCGTTTTACGTAGGTCACTATTAATTGGCCCAAGAATTGGGTTATCGTTTGTATCCAAAGAACATAGTCTGGACGGACTCCTTCGCAATCCAGCTGCAAAACAATCCCTACGACCAGCAGAAAGACCCCGTATTCGTTGTTGGATGAACGCAGAATGCTTCATCTCCCACCAAATCTTCATCCGTCGCCATGACCGGTGTACAGGAAACCCCTTTTATGACGATACCCGCTGACCTGTTCAATGGTCCACCAGCAAGCCTTCACCGAAGATATTGAATTGACCGTTCTGAGACAGGTATACACCACTGGACACCGCCGAGACTTGTCATGTCTCATTCTCTTCGGCTCTGCCATGAAGATCGGTCGGCATCCCGGTCACACTTCGATTGCTGGTTACCGAGATATCGAGTGATCCTGACGGACGGCTGTACCCGTACGATCTTCCACCTGGATTGTATTGTCGTGTTGTCGGAATCAGCGGCATCCCTTTCACGATTCGATTGCTGGTTGCCGAGATTCTCTCGATCCAGTCTATTCCAGGATTCCAAAGGGTAGTCTGCGACAGGTGTCTTGGAAATCTGGGACGGCGTACGGAGTGGAGTCGATAGACCAGACGGTCAGTCCATTCCCACGCTGCTCTATCACCTTGGTTGTCGAAGAAGCGTCCACGGTACGGAGTCATGAAGTTGCCAGGACCCCGTACAAAGCATGCCAAGCGGCGAATGGAAAAAAAAAAAAAAGTCTCAGACATGCAGGGCCGGGTAAATGGTCGACCGAGTCTGCTACTATGTATAGATCGTTGGTCGTCAACATGCGGTCGAAACGTGGAAACTTCACGCGTTCATTCTGGAAAGACGGCTGTCCATTGCCCTGGCCGTTGGGACCTCGTTCGGGCTTTCCAACTTCCATTGGCCCCACTCCAGTAACCGGGATGACTGAGTGATCTGCATTCCGGATGGATCTTTGAGGGAACCCTGGACGGAGTTCGGCATGAGGACTTTGCCGGTATTAGGCTGTAGTCGTTCTATAATGGGTTCAGTGGATGCAATCCCACTAGATACTACGGAGTACACTTCATGATGACGGTCGCTTTCTCATGGTCAGTGGCGTGAGCCTTGAGGAGACCCTGCAAGATATCGGTTGAAGAGACCATCGACGGAGTACTCCGCACGTTGAGAGGATTCAATATAAGGAACCAATCACGGGCAGCTGAAACGAGACAATGTCTGTACTGTGGAGAATGTCAGCCGGTGAGATTTTGATCCTCATCTCTGCGAAACACCCTGTCGCTCCTGAATCTGAACGACGCCGGCTCTCTGATTGGCCGTTCGACACTCAGTTCGAAGGCATCGTAGTTGGAAATGAAACCCCTTCAGCCTACTGCGGAAGTGGACCGACCGGCTAATTATAGTGATTTTGCAGGGTCTAGAAGGGAAGGGGGAAAGGTCGTTGACATGAATGTCTTGGAACTTGATTATATATAAAAGCCTCCGTCACCCATACCGGTTGACTTGAAGTTAGAGTACTACTACTGTACCAGTGTCATCCTCAGCCACCGAACAACCTCAATTCACTTCATATCGAACCAGTGCGATAGATAGTATTTTCAAGTTCTCTTGCCTATCTTTCAAAATGCAACTCAAGAATCTCGCTCTCGCCGCCTCCGTGGTCGCTACCGCCGCCGCCAGCCCTGCTGCGGCCGCTGACAGTGGCTCTCAGTACTTCGGCGTCATCGCCATCCACTCCGGCAGCGGTGTTCAGAACGCCGGCTTCAACGCCGCGAAGGGTGGCCTCATCGCGGGCCTGAAGGACAAGAGCGCCGGCTGCGAGACCACCAACTTCTACATCTCCGAGGGATCTCTCTACATCTACGACAACACCGCTCGCACCCAGGAAATCTTCGTCGATCGCTCCGGCATGGGTACGTGATCCCCTCTTTCTTCCCTTCCACAGCTTGCCCCGACGTGAAAAATCTAACCATCTCCCAGGCCAGGGCTTGATCGGCTACACCGTTGGTGTCCAGCCCGCCCCCAAGAACACCGAGCGCAAGGGCTGGGCCATCAAGGACACTCACCTCCAGTTCGACGGCAGCGACTTAATCGCCTGTGCCACCGCCGACGGCTACAAAATCTGGGCCTCCGCTGGTGTGGCGGCCCCCGGTGGTTACACGGATTGCGTTAGCATCGCTGCTCGCGTGGTGGAGATCGCTGAGCCCGTGGCTTGCTGGGCCACCTAAGGGTGTGCTTGCACTTGTCGAGCGGAATTCATTTTCTGGCAACTGGACTGTCTGTACATATTGCATCGTGGACAAATCGGGGGGGGGGTTGGGAGTGGACAAGTGGTCTGCGTGTACAGAAACAAACTCCTCACATTGTTAAGTAGTAGATTAGATAGGATTAAGGATTACGGAGTAGATAGGATTAGATATCGAGAGTCACTCTTTTTTTTTTGATCACGTAATAATCCCAAGAATGGCATTCAGGGGGTACCCTCGGGAATGAGGACTACCTTAGACACTGGAGTACTGTACGGAGTACTAGATAGTATCTCAACTACACCAAAGAGTCTACTCCGTAGAGTAGAAGAAATCCAGAAAACTTCCAACTTCCTTTGTCCCTTTTTTATTCCCGCCTGAGTGGAGAAAAGGGTGTAGTCCTTGTTTCATAATTTCAATCCGATTGATTGGATTGAACTGTGGCGCAGTCCATGTTTTGACCCTAAACTCCCTTTCCAATTCTCTTCTTCTCCAACCCCGATCAGCCCCTGATCTTTCCTTTTAATCTTCCTTCTCCCCCATGTTCTCGAATGACGAGACGATCGCTGACCTTGCAACGACTGTTCAGAATGCCTCCAATCGCATCGTCCCTGTGGATTCGCGACTGTGAGTCCCATCCGAATGCGGACGCCTGCGAGAAGCCTGTGGACAGCTTCACGAAGAGTGGCATTCCGGCCATCATCGTGGCCATGTAAGTAGAACGAACCACTACCACTACCACTATCACTATCACTATCACTATCACTACCACTCCATCACCACCACCCCCTAACCCTCTCCCGACGCCCAACTGATCCTTTCCCCTAGTTTATTCCTCTCCGCCCTCTCCGTCTGTTGTTATCTCCTCTACCGCAATAAAAAACGAGACGCCGAAGAAGCCAAGGCCGCGCAAAAGTGGAACGATGTCGACCTCTAAACCACCCGAATATCCCCCCCATCCTCCTTTCCACCCACAACCTCTTCCTCCATCCGCGATCAGGAATTCCCCCCCCCCCCCAGACCCATCCAACAGCGATGCAGCGCATCGTCCAGACCCATCAAGATCTCCTATTATCGAAACGAATCCCACAGCGCACAAGAGGGACCAGCAACCAGTCATCCGACCGTATCACCGATCGCACGAATCACCAACCAGTTCACAAGCGCTGCACCGAAACCCCTTTGATCGAGTGCCCCCAACGTCCACACGGACGTAGCAGGAAATAAATAAATAAATACCCCGTGGCAGCATCTCCGACCAATCCAGTCATTTAACACTTGGTTTCCTTTTGATTCTCACGTACTGTCGATTCGTTCTTGTTTGTTCGTGCGAACGTTCGCGTTAGGGGGGGGGGGGATATAAAATATGTACTGTACATCTATCTCGCCCGTTGTCGGAAATTGAACCAGAACATAAATTAAAGCTTGAGCAGGTAGAATCTCATAACAGCCTTCTTCAATCCGCGCGGACCGAGACGGAGTAGAGATGATGATCGAAGGAGCGGATCGCTGTGGTTTGTCGATCGGGGATCGTATTTCGTCGACCACGTCCTACGATATCATGACCCCCCCCCCACATCCCATCTATCTAATATCCCCGTGGAGAGAGGTCGGAAAGAACGGTGCTGTGTTGCGGAGAGTCTCTAGTACATGTCGGTTGCGTTGCGACCGGGAATGCCTTCATTTCCCCCAGGGCGGCGCCACAAAGTAAACGATACCGTGGCCGATGGCAGCCGTGAGCGGGCCAACCTGGGAACCGTCAGTCTATTACACACACGATCAAGGAATCCCC